>JASAMX010033536.1:0-20475 GCA_030248175.1 Microlaimidae sp. YZB2_3
CCGGTTTTCGCGTAAATATCCGTATTTTCCGTAAATATCCAAAAAGATGATAAGTGAAATTGGATGATAATTTCCTTTTTGGCTTTTGGTGCCTTTTTTAAACAGTAAGTTTAATAAAGCTATTTTCCAATCAAGTGGTAATTCTTCAAAATCAAAAGACATCTGAAAGATTATTGCCAAAGGTTCAGCAATAACTTTAGCCAAGCGTTTTAAAAAGTAAGCTGGGAAACAGTCAGGTGTTCGAGACAATTTTTTTTTGGGAGCTTTTTTAGGGCTCTAAATACCTTTTTTTGTGGAAAATACCATGTCGTACCAACTTCCCAAATATTTGGTGGATTAAAATTTGGCAAGGTATTATCATCAGTAAAAACAGAAACAAAATAATTTCCAAAAAGTTCAACTTTTTCAAAATCTTCAGTAACAAATGTCCCATCATCTCTTTTAATTGGTGTGATAGTTTGTTTTGTTTTAATTTTACTATTAATAAATTTATAAAAGTTGTTTGAACTCCCTCAATTTAAAATTTTTGTTTCTTTATTAGTGATAAAATCTCTAACTTTATTTTTGTATACTTTGCAAATTTTTTTGTACTCTGATCTTGATTTTTCATCAATATTACACTTAGGGTGTGCATTTAATTTCGGCACTTTTCAGAATTTACAACATTTTTGATTTTGGACTATATCTTTGGTAATCCTGGACGGAATACGACGTTTGATAGCTCAAACGAGAGCTTATTAAATGTAGATGACTGTCGTGAGCTTTTTATTTGTTATGTTATGATATTTTCATGTGAAATTGTGTGATTTATAAAAAATAAAATTGTTACTCGTTTTTAGAACATGGGCATTTAGTAGTGATCATGAAATGATTTGGTTAAAGAAATTTAAGCTATCCTGGTAAAATTTAGTCTCTTTTTTCCGAATTTTTAGTGCCATAAGTTATACGTTGCGTCTGTGGTAAGCAATCGTTATAAAATAAAATAGTGTAATTTCGGCACACATATTGCTGTGGGTAAAAACGGGTTGAATTAAGTGGTCGGTGTTAAATTGTAGTTGTAAATAGTTAAAAAAACAACGTTGAAATGTGTAGGGGTCGTAGCACTGCACTTAAATTCGATTAAGGGGGTCCTTTTAAAAAGTGCCGAAATTAAATGCACTTTTTTCCCAAATTTTGCTCATTTTGATACCATTTGGCATTTTAGCTGTAACTTTTTGCCAGTTACACGTTGAACAACAGTCGAAGCTTAAATTAAAGAAAACTGTGAAACTTTTGAACTAAGGTTTTTAAATTTGGAAAATGGCAATTTTTTGACTGAGAAACAATCGATTGTTTGTAAAGTGCCGAAATTAAATGCACACATTTAATTTCGGCAATTTTCTATGTTTTTAAAACGGATTTAATTAAGTTAAAAAACAACTTTCGTACAGTGAAACTTTTATGACGCAACGCAGTATTGTGAAAGCTTAAAAATGAGCTATCTAACATGAAAATCGGGCCATACAGTGAAAAGTTACATCGGAAAAACAAAAAAGTGCACTACCCTATTAATTAAATGCACTACCCTATGCCAAAGTTTCTTCTTTTGATTTTGTAGTTTTCTTATATGTATTGGATATTGTACAATTTTTTTGTTATTTGTTGATAATTTTCCAGGGACATGTCTATTGATTCCTAACAACAAAATATCCTTGAATCTCTGCCAAGCATTTTCTAATGCACATTTCCTCAAGTAAATTTTCCAGTTGATTGTAGATAAGCATAAACTTAGCATGTCATAATCTGCTTTTAAAAAATCAGGTATGTAGTTTTGAATCTTATTTTTAGGACTGTCAAGCATTTTAAGATTAATTTCAGATAAAATAGTGTCATGGTCTGATTGTGAAAAACTGGGCGCAACAGTGACATTATTTAAAATTTCTCAATCGTTTGTGAACAAAAGATCCAGATAATTTTTTCCCGAGTTGGTTGTGAAACAAACTTATACATACCTAGCTCAATAAGAAACTCAAACCAATTATTTTCATTTTGCGTGTTTGAAGTTATTTTATCTGAAGATTAATATACCCCTGGCAGATTGAAATCTTCAGTTAAAACCATGGTTCCTACAAAGAAACCTGTTAAATTCCTGATTAGCTCAAATATCAGATTGTTTTTTTCTTTGCTAGTACTAGGTTCTCTATAAATACCAATGAATCTCAGTTTAGATGACTTCTGTAGAATAATGTCAACCGCTAATAGTTCTATTGCATCATACTTTTCCTCCATTTCGACTTCAACTACTCTAAAAATATTTTTAATTAATAGAACTACTCCACCTCCTCATCGCTGCTGTCGATCTCTTTGATAAACATTAAATTCTCTGTTTTTGATTATCATATTGTTAGTGGTTGTTTCAGTGAGCCATGTTTCACAAATAAAGCAGATATCAATAGTACCATAGGTAGGGTCATCTCCTGAAATCGGAACATCAAGCTCGTCTAAGGAGTTAGCAAGGCTTCTTGCATTCATACACAAAATTTTTATACTAGGTATAAGCTTTAGTTTTTACTACAGTGATAATTAAGTCGCATAATATACTATTTTGAAACATTTAGGGGATCCTTGAGAGTGAAGTCAAACAAAAAGAGATCACCATCAGCAGAATACCGAAGCAAAACCTTTTTTTCTGCTCTCTAACCTCCCAAAGTTTGGCAAGCAATTCCTTTTGACAGACTCGCTGTTCCTCATTCAGTGACGGCCTTACATAAACTTTATCAAATTTAGTGACCCCCCTTAGTCTTCCCCCTAAACGCATAGCTCTATTTCTGATGTACTTATTAAAAACTCTTATTTTCAGGAGCCTAGGCCGGTCACCAGCCTTTCCGATACGAAAAAACTCAACTGGAGTGACCTCTCCCAAATCGTCACTATCCAGAGTCTTTAATAACTCGGCCACATTCTCTTTTTTCCTTTCATAGGAATCGCTCTCCGGTAGGCCAGATACGACCAGCATCGTCTCATGTTCTCTTTGCACCTCCATGCACTTAAAATAAATGTCAATCATTGGAAGAAGACGTTGCAGAACTTGTTCACAGATGGAAGCCACTAAGTTGGTGTTGACATTGAATGATGATAGACAAAAGAGAATTTAAAAAAATGAATGTCAAAAATTAAGAAAATAAAAAAATAGAAGAAAAATATATTTTTTGAACATTACTTTGGTGATAATGAAACTGTTCATTATTGTGAGAATAACTATGATCAGTTAATTGTTAAGCTAAAAAGAGCTCAAAAGGCTTGAGCTTTAATGCTTAAGCACTAATAATAAGCATGAAAAACTTATTATTAAACAAAGCTGAACGTTAATTTAGTGACTTTCTAAAAATTTTGACCGATTCAGCAGTAACCTGGAAAGCATTTAAAGTGTTCAATTTTTAAATAGCGCAATTTGAAAAGCAGTAGTTTCTGGCATATATTCTATTATCATCAATTTGCAGCTCAAAGGGATGTCCATGAGTTTTATTTGTGTTGAGAAAGAAAAAAAAATTTGACTGAAGACATGATTTGCCATTTATTATTTTATATATTTTGCAAAGGTCATTTTTAGCTCTTTTATTTGAAAGTTTTTCAAGTTTTAAAAAGGCCAATCTATTTTCATAGTTGGTGTATCTCAGACCATCATAGCATCTAAATATTCTTCTGGTATAATGTTTTTGGACCTTTTCTGTTAAATTATCAATATTTTATTACAAATTATTAAGTGAGGAATTAAAATTAAACTATCATATTCTAGCAATATTCTAATATATAATTATGTGCTCCAACAAGTTTTCCATATAAAAGAACTATTTTGCTGAAGAATTTATATCACTTTTATGTTTGGCTGATATTCAGGTGTTATTTTAAAGTTTTTGTGTTGTTTTTTTGTTTTTCCTGTGCTTTTGTATCAGATTAAACTAAAGCACATAACCGCCAAACATTTGAATTCAAGAACGCAGCCATACTTTCCGCACAGTAAATAATTGACTGGATTAAAAAACCAGACTAATTTGCGTTTTTATCAGGGCCAGCGGCCCTTTTTGTGACCTGCAATTTTTCTATTCCCATTATCCTTTTGCTGCTTAATCTAAACACTGGTTTATTCTTTCACTACTATATTTCACCATTCGCTATAAAAAATGGCTAATTGCGGCTTCTGTAAAAAAAGATTTTAAAAAAGGACCATAACAAAACCGCTCCGTGCAGATTATGTCAAAATCCCTTCCACATAGTCTGTACCGGCCTGCAGGAAGATGTATTTGCCAATTTGCCTTTTCCTCTGCCATGTCGGTTTTGTGTTAAAAGTTTGGAAAATCTAAAACACAAGATCGCGCAATTTAAAACCAATTTGGCTAACTTAAAGACCAGAAATTATCCTCCTCCTGTTGAATCGGTGGGTTACAGCGATTTCACAGAGTCAGACTGCGAGCCTTCCGCTGATTTTGTTCCGGTCAGGAAACGACGTCAGCGACATCGATCCAAGCGCCTTTCTGAGTTCTGGCTCAATCCAGACAACTTTAAGCCCGGTTCACACTGCTGCGATAGGCGACAGGCGATAGGAGAAAGGCGATAGGTGACAGGCGATAGGCAATAGGCGATAGTGTCGTTCAGTTCACACTGAAAGAAAATTGCGATAGGCGATAGTGTATTGTTTTAATTTTAAACAGTATTTAAAAGTTGTGCTAGCTTTTAATTCTAAAAAAAATCTCGCATTCAGCCGCAATTTTGGATAATACTACAGCATAAAATTTAGTTATTTTAAGACGACGACAAAAAAAATGAAAATCGGCCATAGTGGGTTGTCTTATCAAACAAACAGAGTTCAAAAAGGAGAATATTATTCTTTATCAAGTATTTTAAACAGATTTCAAGCTTCCAAAATGATATAGCTTGTTTAAAAAACGGAACTCCGGCAGCCATTTAGAGCAGAAAAAGCTCCGGAATTCCGGAGCTTCCTCCGCTCTAAATGACTGAAGCTTCGGAGGATGATATTGGAGGGTGGAAACATCACTAATCTAAGCATATGACCTTTTTGTTTATGTTTCCAATTATAGAATGAGAAATAATTAAATGCGTTTATTAATTTACAATTACAAAAACCTTTATGAAATAGGCCCCAGGGCACTGTTTCTTTTTAAAATTATAAGCATTCGATTTTTTTTGTAAATGTCCATCTTTGTTTTTAAATGTCAATTTTTTCTTTGTAATTTTGAAAATTTGAAAATCCAGTGTTATACACACATTGGGCTGAATAAAAAAAACCGACCGTATTTTTAAAAATAAATCAAATGTTTGTAAAACTTTTATAAAACAGTGCCCAGTGTACAATTTTTATAAAAATTTATATAAACCTCATTTAAAAAAATTGCCGGTTAAACCGACGAAAGTTAAAATTCATTTTGAAGACATAAGTTTTAACAAAGATTAAAAACTGTATTTTAATAATTATTTATCAAATTACTTAATCTGGAATCTAAATGCAAATTTTTTAGAGCTAAACTTGGTTAATTTTTGTATATTTTGTAAAAAGGTGGAATTAAAAAGACTCTTCGTTCTTATTTGCTTTAAAAAAAACGTCATTACCGCACAGTTTTAATTGGTCCCCTCATGTCTGCATTCTAATTTTCAGCGTCAGCCAGATATAATTCAACCATAGGCTATTTAGATCTCATCAATGTTTATAAAAAAAATATTCAAATGTTTTTTTTTAGTTTTATCATAAATTGCGGGTCGCTTTTGAATCAAAATTAGCAAATACCCATCGAAATTAATATTTCCACGCAAATTTATCCATATTTAAAAAAACCAACCAAACGCATCAAAAAACAAAAAAGGTTGTGTGTATTTAAGTTCAATTCAAGGAAGCGTTATTTCTTTGCATAAATTTGTTAATTTACGAATTTCGCACGTAATATGCTGAAACTGCTTGTGTTTTGGCTGTCGCCTATCGCAAAATTGCGATAAGATTAGAACTTTGATCCAACCACTATCGCCTGTCGACAGTCGCCTATCGCAAGTTACTATCGCCTATCGCAGCAGTGTGAACTGACAGGAGCCTATCGCCTATCGTCTGTCGCCTATCGCCTGTCGCCTATCGCAGCAGTGTGAATCGGGCTTTAAGGAGATGGTCAGACCGATCATACAAGAAGAAATGGCGTGAGACCGAAACAAGAAATTTATTGTAGTGAAAGGTTTTGTGAAATTAAAAATGAATTTTGAAATTAATTATGTGCCTGACACGGCTGTAGTCTCCTCTCTATTAGCTTTCCAGGTTACTGCTGAATCGGTCAAATTTTTTAGAAAGTCACTAAATTAACCTTCAGCTTTGTTTAATAATAAGTTTTTCATGCTTATTATTAGTGCTTAAGCATTAAAGCTCAAGCCTTTTGAGCTCTTTTTAGCTTAACGCTTAACTAACTGTGTTGATCATAGTTATTCTCTTTGATAGGTTCACAATAATGAACAGTTTCATTATCACCAAAGTAATGTTCAAACAATATATTTTTCTTCTATTTCTTTATTTTCTTAATTTTTGACATTAATTTTGTTTTTAAATTCTCTATTGTCTATCATCATTCAATGATACCAATAAAATATATGTCAAAAATACAATAAATACAATAGTAAAATATTAATTTTTTTTACTTTCGATTTAGCGTATCATGAGTAATATGAATTTTTTAAACAACAAAAACTATTAACACCCTTTTCCGTTTTAAGAATATTTTTATTGTTTCTAATAAGTTAGCGAAAACATCTAGATTACAAAAAAATGACAAAATAATTTATGGCATTATAATTATAAATCATAATTATTCATAGAAAATCATAAAATTCTATGAATGATTTTTTTTTAATTTGCTTAAGCAGTTTATTGAATTTGAATGGACTTGTGTTAGTGGCTGCGCCGTACCGGCTTTGTGGGAATAAAAACTCACGAGTTGATGCTGCTAAACTGTTGAAACATGGAAAACAATTAAATTTACTTTACATTTTAGTTTTCAATCATTTTGACCATTTAATTTGAATTCATTTAAATTTTGGTTCAAATTTTTAGCATCGCACTGCATTAATAATTTTATTTATTTTTGGTTTCGACATTCTACACGCAATTTTGCTCAAAAATCAATTTGGTTTTTTTTTTGAATGTGTCTACGGTTTTCTAATTCCATGATAATTTAAGACATGGCGTCGTCTAGATGAAAAAAATCATTCATGGAATTTCATGGATTAGTACCAAAGTTGGGCGGAGCTCCAACGCTCCGGAGCTTTGGGGAAAATCACTACCCGAATTTTTTTTACTTCTGAGTCGGAATTAGCTGAAAATCGTTGATAAGGGATAATAATAATAAAATTGGTTTATGGATATTAAGAAAGTTATTTTGTATTGTAAATTGATCATAGATGAACAAGGGGGGGTCCACCCACCCCCTAGCCGAAAAATTTTGCCTCTTCCTAAAAAAATCTAGCACCCCCCCCTCTCCCCAATTTTACCCCTGACCCACTTTTGAAATTTGGAGTTTGACCTCCTCCCCTCCCCCCATAAGAAAAATTTAAGTACTTTTTTATACTAAATTTTCTTCCAAAACTTTTATTTTTAAGACAAATTCGTATTTTACACCATTTTTATAACAGAATACCGCTTTTTATTCAATAAAATATAGTATTATAATATAAAAACAAACAATTATTAAACCTTTAATGTTGTAAAAGTATTTTGCTTTGGACATTGGACCCCACCTGACCCCCAACAAGGTTTTAAAATCTTCCACCCCGGGTCGACCCCCTTAAAAAGCTAGGGGGTTCAATCTTTCTAGGACCCCCTCCAAGATTTTGAAATGTCATCTACCCGAGGTAAACACCCCCCTAGCTTCTTTGACCGTGTTCATCTATGAAATTAATAAGACGTTTTTCACGTAAAAGAGACAATTTCCTCAAAGACATTATATAATTTGTTTGTTGAAATAGCTTAAAACACGTTCTGGAGTTTTAAGATTTTAAGATTTTAAGTTTAAAGAACGAATATTCAAAAAACATCATTTTAGAAAAATCATGTCGGAAAAAACATCATTTTAGAACAATGACATGTATATAATGCACAATTAATGTTTCGGAACATAAATGGTCGGGAATCAACAGTTGGTATTATAGGATTAAAGAATCATAGACAGTTTTTACACAGACACTTTAAAAAATTTGTCAAAATAGTTTAAAACATCTGTTATGGCGTTTAAAAATTTTTTCCGCCTAAGCAAAACCTAAAAATAAAGCAATATTTTATTGTTTAGGCGAAAACACTCGTATTTAAATAGAAAAAAAGAGAGAAAAAAGGGCGGGGTACAAGGTGGGAGCTAATTTTATAAAATCCCACCCAAATAACGAGTTTTCTAAAGGCGAGATATTGAAATACGTAATGTAAAAGCAAAAGGCGAAAGTTCCGCACACCGTTTTGCTTAGGGGAACTTAGATCCTGGAGTCCTTAGATCCTTGGAAGATGGCGGCGAAGGTAAACTGGCGTTCTGAAGGTATTCTGGCGTGCTCACAGGTGTTTGCCCGCGCAAACGCTTTGGCTGTACATAAACAACGTTGTAAAAACTTGCGTTGCTAAGCAACTTGCGCTATTAAAATATGTTGCGAATTGTTTTAAGACAGTGATTTTTCAGGAATTTTCTTAACATAAATCAAGAGTGTGTTATTATTCGATGTTAAAGTGCTTTTTTTAAGTATATAAATAATTGAAATTCGTGTGTTTCTTAACATTTGACGTAATAAGATTTAGTTCTGAAAGCTGAGTTTTTTACGCATTACATTTCTGGATTATATACATTTATTTACAAACAAAGATGGCCTTTTGCCCCGCTACCACCGTGAAACCTTCGTACAGCCAATGTAAAACCTTCGTCTCACGGTGGTCGTATTTTTGTATGAAAAATGACGTACGTAAACCTTACCGCGGTAAGCTCTTCGCATGACCTAGGTTTTACTGGCAAGCACTAAAAGACACCTACTACACCTACTACACCGACTACACCGACCGAGGGGTGAAAACCTCTCTCTTTCCCTAAGCAACCTAAGCAAAACCTCAAAATCAAACAAAACATTAAATTTAGCTTGATTTTAAGGTTTTGCTTAGGTTGCTTAGGGAAAGAGAGAGGTTTTCACCCCTCGGTCGGTGTAGTCGGTGTAGTAGGTGTAGTAGGTGTCTTTTGGTGCTTGCTGTTTTACTTCCGTCATACATAATTTTAGTGCGCGAATATTGCCCATAGAGCGAGCAAATTGAAATGGTTAAAGCTGCACGATAGCAATATGCAAATTTTTGCAACATGAAATATCCTAGGTAATACACTGTATCCGTGACAAAAATTTGCATATTGCCACCGTACCGCTTTAACCATTTCAATTTGCTCGCTCACTGAGCACGACCACTCGCGCAAAAAATTAGGAAGTATGAAATAGGTCGCATGAAAGTTTCACGGTTGTAACCGAGGAAAAGGCAATTAGAGGAACAGGTTAACAGCCTCTTTAACTTAATTACGATAAAAATCAATGAGCAGCGTTTTAAAGAGCAATTTTTCTATTTTTAATAAAACATTTAATAAAATTCTTTGAATTTTTTTGTTTATAATTACATAGCGAGGGTAAGCAGCACTGTGAGCCCCTTGGGCTATTTAATTTGAGTATAAGTATAGCTAAAAACAAACAAAATTTACCGTTTTCCAAAAATCCTAAGTTTGACCATAGATTTGAGATTTATAGGCCAGAGTATTTTTAAGATTTGTGGTACGTGGTACCAATAAAAAGAGAAAAACTTGGATTCGGAAATTATCAAAATTTCAAAATTTTTAAAATGTTCACATTTGGAGGACTAAACTTACAAGCTACCCCAACTTACAAGCTAAACTTACAAGCTACATATCAATTAATTGTTTATCAGCCTATTAGCTGTCCAAGAACTGCGTTTAGGAAAAAACATAAGCAAGAATAATTCTGTAATTTAGTTAATTCGCAGGTAATGACTGATAAGTTGGTACTTTTAACGTGTTCTAGTGTATCAAGCAAGGCAAATTTTAGCATTATCATAAAAAAATTTTATTATTTAACTTCAATTTTAAACGGCTCATTATTATTTTAAAAATTCATATGCCATAATTTTAGCAATTTCTCATTACAAGTGTTAAAAGTTTAATTGAAAGAGTTGTTAGAAGAATCTTAGGTCCGTCGGTGTAGTAGGTGTAGTAGGTGTGGTAGGTGTCTTTTAGTGCTTGCCACGAAAAAAAAAATTATTTTAAAAGGTTCTATGTAATAATACCGGCTAACGCTGTTTCACTCGACAAAATTTCACTCGACTTTTCGGTCGAAGGTTAAGCTACAAGTTCCTAAGCCTAAGCGAAGCCTCAAAAACATCCTAAACTTTATCAAACAGCTGCGCGGAAAAAGTTTAGGTTGTTTTTAGGTTTCGCTTCTTAGGCTTAGGAACACATAAGCATAAGTTTAAAAAAAGCTGTCGAGTAAAATTTGTCGAGTGAAACAGAGTTTGCCATAATACCAGCGTAAAAATTCCTTCGACATTTTACTTGCTTAAAATTTGTTTTGTAAATACAAAAAGCAACTTAGAGCCTTACAAATTCGCAAACATTTAATTTAGCTGTGTTTATTGTTCAATAAATGTTTCGGAATAAAAAAAATTGACCGCCCGGCTTTTATACTCGCGATGTCCCACCCTTTCTAAAGATCACCTTCGGCCGGCTTTTGTACTCTCAGATGCCATTGGCATAATGCCATAAAAATATTTTAATTTAATTTTAGAGAGAAGAGAAGAGAAAGTTTATTTTTAGCAATACAAATCACAAAATAAATTAAATACATATATTAGTAAAACAATATCACACAAAGATTACCTGGTATCAATTTATACATAGAGATACAATAAAAAAATAAAATATTAAATATTAAAAACAATACATTGACAAAATAGGTAGGGAGACACCTTAAAAGAATGTTTTACAAGAAAGTATTTTGTCTAAGAAATAAGATTTATCATAATAAAACTGGAAAATATGGGTTGTGTGCGATCCAGTAGCAACACAGCTTTATTAATAGTGTAAGACAGACAGTTTTGATTGCTAAAAAATTGCTCAGAAGGCTGACGCTTCTTACAAAGCTTCAGCACTGATATAATAATGAGCAATCTGCTGGCAAATACCTACTGAGTTTTTAAAATTTATAATGAATTCCTAAAGTTTTTAAGGGAATTGGCGGTAACCTGAGAGGCATTTTAGCTTAAACAAAAAGTTATATCCATTAACTTTTGCCCAAATGTAGTAAAACAACTAAACTTAAGTTTTATAACTTAATTTCTGATTAAGTGTAGATTTAAATACGATTTTTTTAAACCACCCGGGTTTTATCTCCTGCTATTGCCTGGCCGCCCGGGACTTTTCGCCCGGGTTTTATTCTTTCCCACAATAATGCAATAAGAAAGGCTTTTTGACTTTAAAAATTAACGTCTATTTTTTTCTTCAAAATAAAAAAAACACAATGAATCCAGATAAACTGTGTTCCTTGGCTTTTAACTCTATTGTAAAATTCATGTATTGAAAAGTAAAGTAGGCATTATTCAATAACAACCCATCTTATTAGTCACCGGAAAGAAGCCCGTTTTAAACCGTTTTTTTTAAATAAAATATCGTAATAAAACTTACAAATACCAACCTTTACCGTGGATTGTAAACTTAGCTAAAATAAAATTTGGCTAGATTTTGAGGTTTTGCTTAGGTTGCTTAAAAAACTAATGTTTTGTTTGATTTTAAGGTTTTGCTTAGTGAACTAAGGTCTAAAGTCCACGATTTAGTTTGTTCATAAACTTTATCATAATAATTTTTTAAGTTTACCTGTTTTTTTTTAAGATTTATAAAATAAAATTATTTTAATTTAATAGGTTCTTAAAAATAACGATTTTAAACAATTAGTTCGTCTATATTTAAAGTAGTCCATCTTCCCGGTTACCAAAGGCGGCAAGCACTAAAAGAGGCAAACACTAAATTCCACCGACTCCGACTCCGACTCCGCCTCAAATTTCTGCAAATTACATATTGATGTGCAGGTTAGACGGAAATAACAATCTCGAACAAAATGAACCAATTTGAATGTTTTTTAAATCAATTTAGCTCTTTTTACGAGTAATTTTTTTCGAAATTAATAATTTTTAACTGCATTATACGATAAAAACATTAAATTAAGTTTAAAAACCATAAAGATACCAAATTTAAAAAGGAATATAAGTAATTAATCTCGAGAAACTGATTAACTTCCAATTATTGATAAACTTCCAATCGAGAGCAAAAACATGGTTTAGATTTGTGCTTTGATTTGTTTGATAAGGATTTTTATGCGAATATAAGGCTTGGTTAAGGTTAAATTTTACGATTTTTGGTTTTTATATTGAAACGTTTGTTATGATAAATATCAAAGATATTTTATGTTAGAAAATTTTGCAATAAAAATTTAAGACAAAGAAACATTATTTTTCCTAAGCCTAAGCGAAACCTACAAATCAAGATAAAAATCTAAAAAAAGTCTAAAACTATTGAAATTCCAAATAGTTTATTGCTTAAATAAAAAAAAATATCTATTTCGGAAGATATTATGCCGAAAATATTCTATCTGGACACCAAAAAGTTTTAAAAGTATTGTAAAAAGCTTTAAAAACTTTTACAACTCAAAATATGGCTAATTTCCGTGATATATTGCACGAAAATTACGTAATTTAATCAACACTGACAAAATTTGCATAATGTTAAAAACTACGGTAAATTACGGTAGATTTTGGACGGAGTCGGAGTCGGAGTCGGTGGAATTTAGTGTTTGCCCTAAAAGACACCTACCACACCTACTACACCTACTACACCGACCGACCTAAGCAACCTAAGCAAAACCTCAAAATCAAACAAAACATTAAATTTAGCTTGATTTTAAGGTTTTGCTTAGGTTGCTTAGGGAAATTTTTAGAAACAAGAGGAGTTTCACCCCTCGGTTGGTCGGTCGGTGTAGTAGGTGTAGTAGGTGTGGTAGGTGTCTTTTAGTGCTTGCCTCTTTTAGTGCTTGCCCCAAAGGCAAACGGAAAGTACACCAACACCGTCCACCGACACCGACCAAATTCTGCCGTAATTTTATTTGAATTTTTAGGTTTTGCTTAGGCTTAGAAATAAGGCTAACGGTAATTCCCATGGACCATGGACCAATTCGGACCCAACATGGACCCGCCCATGAGGGGTGAAAGACTCACTTTAACAATATAAAACAATATAAAGTTGTTAGTTTTAACTTTTAAATGGCTTAGGCTTAGGCTTAGGATAATACTAAGCCTAAGCCTAAGCCTAAGCCTGAGGTGCACTAACAACTTTACATTGTTTTGTAATGTTAAAGTGAGTCTTTCACCCCTCATGGGCGGGTCCATGTTGGGTCCGAATTGGTCCATGGTCCATGGGAATTACCGTTAGCCAGAAATAATAATTTGCAGCAAAGGTGGTCGGTGTCGGTGGACGGTGTCGGTGTACTTTCCAGTTTGCCTTACCAAATGGGTTGGCTTTTAAGTGACTTGACTCATAATTCAAATATAAAAATATTGTTTTTTCTTTTATTTTACTTGTCAGGTGTCAGCAAACTTTTTAAATACCAACCCATAGGGCTATGCCCCATGGTAAATAAATGGCATAGCATTTTAAAATATATGAAAGAAAGACCTTTCTGGCTTTCTAGGGGAACCTGTTCCATCTCGGGTGCTAACATTTGAATTGAATGACGGGGACGGAAGGGTCCACGTTCCACCCCCTCCCCCCTCTCCTCCTAGTCCTAAGCTAAAGCTAAAATTTCGGAACCCGCCCACTAGAAAAAATTCAGTCCCCCTCCACCCAGACCTGTGCACGGTTTTAAAATGCCCCCCACCCCGCTTTATTTGAGGATTTGCCCCCCCTTTATTGCCCCCCCCGCGGAAAAATGAAAAAGTACCCAAAAATTATAACGCCATTTTTTACCTAAAAGAAAGGGGGTTGTAACCCCCCTTTTTTGGGCTGTTTAAGTGATTTTTAATTAATATTAATTATAAGAGTTTCAAAGACAATTTGTGAAAATTTTTAATGTTATACCTTTTTAAACCTAAAATTTTTCAAATTTAACTTCAAAAAACAATGCAAATAACAGCAAAAAGAATCACTTAGCGCGAAGCGCAAAAATTTTTTACCCTTTTTAATGTGTTTTTTACGTTATTTTAAAAATTTGAAGTAAAACCTCCTACAACTACCCCCATAGGTGAGAACGGTCCGGGAAGCTAGGGGGGTTGTTACCTGGGGCAAATCGAATTTTGAATTCTAGGAGGGGGGTCCCACCCAGGGGGGGGTCGACCTAGGTGCGAAATTTTGAAATCTAGAAGGGGGTCAGGTGGGGTCCGGTGTCCAAAGCAAAACAGTTTTAAACCACAATAACTTTAATAATTGTTCTTTTTATAGGATAATACTACATTTTATTGAATAAAAAGCGATATTCTGGTGTAAAAAAGGTGTAAAAACATGAATATGTGTTAAAAATTCACGTTTTTGGAAGAAAATTTAGTATAAAAAAGTACCTAAAATTTTCCCGAGGGGGGTGAGAGTTCAAATTTTAGAGGGGGTCATGGCCAGGGGTAAAAAATTCGGAAATTGGGGGGAGGGGGGCCTAGATTTTCGTCTAGGGGGGGTCCCAAAATTTCAAGGCCGGGGGGGGTGGACCCCACCCTGCCTCCCCTTTCTCACCTATAACCCCCCTGTCAAAAAATTAGTATGGAGTACCAGACCTGTGCACGGTCTGAAATATGCCCCCCCGTTTTATTGGAGGTGTCCCCCCCGTTTTATTGCCCCCCCCCGCCAAAAAATGAAAGAGTTCCCTAAAAATATGACGCCATTTTTATCACCTATGATGACGCCATCATCGCGGATTTTTTTGCAGTTTTTAGCCTATTTTCAATGTATTTTAAGCCATTTTAGACCTATTTTTACCTTATTTCCGCTTTTTTTCTCCCTTTTTTCCCTTTTCCCTTCTTTTTGTTTTCTTTTTTTTCTCTTTTTTCCCCCCCTGCTTGCCCCCCCGTTTTATTGCCCCCCCCCCCCCCCGTTTTCAAAAAACTTGCCCCCCGTGCCCGCCCCCCGGTTGGGAATTGCCCCCCCCCGTTTTAACCCCGGGGGGGGGGGGGGCAGTGCGCAGGTCTGGAGTACAACCCCCTATTCGAAAATCCTGGCTACGCCCAAGATATATATACAGACCTGTGCACTGCCCCCCCCCGGGTTTTTTTGGGGGGCAACTTTTTTGAAACTAGGGGGGGCAAGCAGAGGGAAAGAAAAAAGGAGAGAGAAAAAAAGGGACAAAAAAGCGAAAATAAGGTTAAAAAAATAGCTCTAAGATGACTTAAAACGCATTGAAATAGGCTAAAAACGCGATGATGGCGTCATTATAGGTCAAAAATGGCGCCATAATTTTAGGTTACTTTTTAATTTTTTGGTGGGGGGAGCAATAAAAGGGGAGGGCAAATCCTCCAATAAAGTGTGCAAATCCTCCAATAAAGCGTGGGGGTCATTTCGGGAGGGCAAATCCTCCAATAAAGCGTGAGGGTAAGATTTAACACCTATCACAGACCACTGCACAGGTCTGTAAATTTATATATATATATATTGATCAGCAAGACATAATTATTGATTCAGTGATTAGCGATGTTTTTTAGAGAAAAAAATATTTTGGGTACACATACAAAAACAATGTCAGGAATCGCATTGGCGAGATTAACAGAGGAGAGAAAAGCGTGGAGAAAAGACCACCCTTTTGTAAGTTTAAAATGAAATCAAATAAATTTTTAGCAATTAAAAAACAAAACAAGATAGTAAATAAGTCACAATAAAAACTTAAAACCATAAAATAATAGTTTATTCCAACGCGTGGCGCAGTGGCAGATCTTACGTCTTGCATGCTTAAGATCCCTGGATCGAGTCCCGGCTGAGACACACGGCATTGTGATAATATTGTTATGTAGTATTTGGTTGCGAAATTGAGTAACATCGGTCTTCGGCCTACTGCTTTATGCAAAATAAAATAAACTTTTAAATTATTAATATTAGTGATTAATATTTGAAATTCCAAGGTAGATATATTAATCCAAAAATTAATTATTTTCTACCGTTAGTATTTTGATTCCTGTGAATTTGTTAACTGTGAAAAAATGGAGGGAAATTTTTGGACTAAGACCTACTATTTAATCAGTGGATAATAAACCGTTCCGTATAGGCAAAAAAATCAAACTTAGCTGATCTCGATAATTTACTGTATTCAATCGACTATTTATATACAGAAAAACAACATCAAATTTTCAGCAAAAACGGTTTAATATTAAAAATTAAATATGTAGCTTATTTTAACAATTATTTAAAAGTTTATTTTATTTCGCATAAAGCAGGATACGCAAGGCCGATGTCACTCAGCACTAACTGCGCAACCTAATACTTTATATAATAATATAATATTAACAAGCATATCATATCATAGGTGAGCACGGTCTCGGAAGCTAGGAGGTGGTTATCCGGGGTAAATCGCATTTTGATTGCTGGAGGGGGCATAGGTGGGCAGTCTTCCAGATTTTTCGGGGGGGGGGGGGAGGAAAGTATCCCTGATATTTAGAAGGGTGTCCCAAAAATTTTTTGTTGGGGTATATACATCAAATACCCCATTTTTAGCGTTTTTAGTAATGGGCATAGGTCACCGAGAGGGGGGGTGTGGGGGGGGGTCGCCCCCCCCTCGCCTATGAGACCTATCCCCCCCCTAAGGCCCATTTTGACCCCTCCCCCATCGACCCCTTGAACCCCTGACCCCCCCCCCAAAGGCCCATTTTTGACCACCCCCCCGAACACGAAATTCCCAAAAAAGGCTAAAAAAATGGGCAAAGATCGTCAAAAAATTGTAAATTGTGGGCAACAAAATGGTACACGGGGTGTGACCACCCCCCCTGCTTTTTTTACAAAAAAACACCCCGGGGTGTGACCCCCCCCCTGGAGGTCAAAAACCTCCACACCCCGGGGTGTGGACCCCCCCCTGAGCCGTCGAAGGTCGGTGACCTATGGTAATGGGACCCCTCAAATTTTAGGGGGGCTGTCTGGGCTGGGGTACCCCCAAATTTTAGAGGGGGGTTGTCTCCTATAATCGAAATTTTTGGGGGTACAGCCCCCAACCAACCCCCCCTGCCCACTTGTAAGAGGGGGGGGGAGTCCCAGGAGGTTCAGACCCCTCTTACCTTTTTGGGGGGTCAACCCGGGGTGCAAAATTTTGAAATCTAGAGATTTTTACAGGAGGTATGGTATAAAATAACCCCCAACCAACCCCCCCCCCCCCCACCTCTTGCTCACCTATGGTGATTCTCCAAAAAATTTGTGAACCTACCGCCTGGTACCCCCTCCATAACCCAATCTGGAAACGACCATAAAAACCCCTATGTAGAAGAACATGAACATTATAACAGACCTGTGCACGGTCTGAAAATGCCCCCCCCCCGTTTTATTGGAGGATTTGCCCCCCCGTTTTATTGCCCCCCTCCGCGGAAATATGAAAAAGTACCCTAAAAATATGGCGCCGTTTTTGACCTATTATGGCGCCATAATCGCAAATTTTTTTCAGTTTTTAGTCTATTTTAATGCATTTTTCGCCATTTTAGACCTATTTTTACTCTTATTTCCGCTTTTTTTGTCCCCTTTTTTTCCCTTCTTTTTCTCTTTTTCTTTCTCCTTTTTTTCTCTTTTTTCTTTCCCCCCTGCTTGCCCTCCCGTTTTATTGCACCCCCCGTTTCAAAAAAGTTACCCCCCCCCCCGTTTCCAAAAAGTTGGCCTTTCCCCCCCGTTTTGGAATTGGCCCCCCCATTTTTACCCCGGGGGGCCGTGCACAGGTCTGTTATAACCTATATCTCCTCCGAGAGTGGGAAGAAAGGGTGAGCAAGGCGAGGAGCGTGCCGGACGGACAAGACTAGGGCTAAATGAAACTCTGGCGTTGATAAAGGACATCATTATAACCTCAACAACCGAATTTTTAACGTTTAGTATAAATACTGGGGCCACTCAAATTTTAGGAACGGGAATTCCACAGCTTTGAGCTTCTTTTTTCGGTCTTTGTGAGAGAAAGGTAAACCTTGCCGAGCTAACTAATAAAACCATTTTTATGGTATTGTCTTTTTTTCATAAAGCAACTCCTTTTTAGAGCATTTTAAACTTGAAATAACTCTTTTAGGGTTATATTGCTAAACCGGTGAAAAACGCAGACGGAAGTCTGAATTTGTTCCAATGGGAAGCGGCCATCCCCGGCAAGAAAGGGACGATTTGGGAGGGGGGTCTCTACAAACTCAGAATCATCTACAAAGACGACTATCCATCCACGCCGCCTAAATGTGAGTTTTAGATTTGGGTTAGTTTTAAAGTCTACTAAATTTATTCTTGAGCTTAATTTGGTGTTATAAACCATTTTGAAATGAAATTTAAATTAAATTTATGGAGTACATTTCAGTTTCTGATGTATTTTATTAGTTTATTTTATTGTTTTAGAACATTTTAGCATTTTTAGTTGAGCGATTGGCAACACTTGATGGCAAAAAAGTTTTCAATAAGGGTAACGCTTAAAAATTTTTTGAAGTATGTATAATGCCCAAACCATAGTTAAATTGGCTTGGCAAGAGTTTATACCACCCCCCCACCCCCCAAAAAAACAAAACAACGAGGTTGTCAATTTATTACACAGATCAATGAAAAAACACGTAATATAAAATAAAAAAATTTCAAAAGGTAATATTTTTAATGATATTTCTCAAATAAACCCTGAAAATTGTTTGTGTTTTTGGATAGGTAAACCTGACTCCTAAATTGTTTTCAGGTAAATTTGAGCCGCCCTTGTTTCATCCCAATGTTTATCCCTCGGGTACGGTTTGTCTCTCCTTGCTGGACGAAAACAAGGATTGGAAACCAGCTATCACAACTAAACAGGTATACGTTACTACAGCATACATGGGCAAGTTGGTCTGGATTGGGGGAGGGGAACTACAAGAACAAAATACGCATTTTACCGATATAGCTTTTATTTTCTAGACTGCATTTTACCCAAGGGTGTATCCAGGGGGGTTATGGGCATACATGGGCACGGGTGGGGGGTTAACCCCCCCAAATTCTGAGAAGGGGGGGTTTAACCCCCCCCCCCACTCAGAAGTGGGGGGGGGTAAAAAAGTTACCCCCCCCCCCAATTTTGGAAAAATGAAGAAAAAAAATGTCTTTAAAATGACTTCTAACTGCCCCCAAACTTAAGTTTTGATGTCAAAATGAATGTTTTAAGCAATAAAAAGCTCAAAAATGCTATAAAAAGGGCTTTTTGACCTAAAATTAGCGTTTTTTACCTATTTTTCCTTCAAAATCGAAAAACTATATGAGTAAAATGCACCCCAGAAAAAAAGATATGGGTATTTTGCGTTTTTCTCATTTTAACCCCCCCCCCCCTAATTTGGGGTTTAACCCCGCCCCACTCCGGACCAACTTGCCCATGTATGGTTATGGGGGTTGTAGTAACCCCTCCCCCCCTTTTGGGCTGGCTGAGGTAAAAATTTGGGAGTCCCAAGAGAACAATTTTTAAAAATTTTCTCGCGGTTCGCTCCGCTCAGCGCTTGACATTTATATACCTTTTTACAACTTTTAAGTGATGTTTCTTATCAAATTCAAAGACAATTTTTGAAAAATTTTTTATGTTGTCGCACGATTTTTAATGTTATACCTTTTTAAACGTCTAATTTTTCAAGTTGAACTTAAAAAACAATACAAATAACAGCAAAAAAATCACTTAGCGCAAAAAAATTTACCTTTTTTAATGTCTTTTTTAGGGTATTTTGGAAATTTGAAGTACAACCTCCTGCTACAACCCCCCCTTTCCAAAAATTTGTATGGAGTGCAACCCTCCCTTTCCGAAATCCTGGCTACGCCCCTGAAAATACCCATATCGTTTTTTTCTGGAGTGCATTTATTTTACCCATATCGTTTTTCAATTTTAAAGAAAAAAATAGGTAGAAAACGCTAATTTTAGGTTAAAAGCCCTTTTATTGCATTTCTGAGCTTTTTATCGTTTAAAACATTCATTTTGACCTCAACACTTACGTTTGGAGGACGTTAGAAGTCATTTTATAGACATTTTTTTCTTTATTTTTCCAAAATGGGGGGGTAACCTTTTCTCTCCCGTCCATGTCTCACCCCTTTCCCATGCTTACGTATGCGTTACAAATTGGGACCCTAGAAAATATAAAACTCTATACAAAAACAATAATAATTAAAAATAGTGATAATAATAGTGTTAGTAGCAATAGTGGAAGGTTCCGAGCGGCCCTCTTCTAAACTCTTGACTTTACGTGGGTTTAATTCTTACAAT
>JASAMX010033538.1:0-24830 GCA_030248175.1 Microlaimidae sp. YZB2_3
GAGAATTGCGTTTGCCGGGGCCGGGGGCGGGGCCGGGGCCGGGGTGGAAAAAAAGTGCCGGGGCAAGCCGGGGCCGGGGCCGGGGCCCCGGTCGATCCCTAGTTGTGAGTGGGTTCTGCCGGCCCGCGGACCGCACCAGACTTATAACTAAAATTGGCGGGGCAGGCTGGGCACAGATTTTTAGGTCTGGCGTGTCGGCCAAACGGATGAAAACCTTTTTTATAGTGCTTTAAGTTTTTTATCTAGGGGCTGGGGCATGTTAAGCTAAAAATTGTAGAGTCGGGTTGAGCCGGGCCAAAAATTCTGATAGGCCGTATAAAAATTTTGAGCCGCTTACAGATCTGCACTAAAGAAGTTTTTTTTAAAAAAGACGTTTGCAACAAACGTTTTGGTTTTTACATTTGAAAAAAAAAACACAAAGTAAAGCTCCAAAATTTAAATATTTAAATTTAAATTTAAGCTCCGATTGACTGAATAATAGGTAAATTTTTATGCCCCATTTATTGAATAATAACAAGAATATATAAGAGAAGAATGTACCACTCAATACGAAAAATCGCACCCATCCGTGCATCGGTTTGCCATAAATAAACCCCCCGGGGGGGTTTATGTACCCCCCGGGGGTACATAAACCCCCCCGGGGGAGTATATAAACCCCCCCCCCCCGGGGGAGTATATAGACCCCCCGGGGGAGTATATAGACCCCCCGGGGGAGTATATAGACCCCCCGGGGGAGTATATAGACCCCCCGGGGGAGTATATAGACCCCCCCGGGAGAGCATATAAACCCCCCCCGGGGAGTGTATATGCTCCCCCAAAATTTAAAAAAAAATTTTTTTTGTGGAAAAGCGTTGCGCGGCGCGGTTGTCTCGTTGATTGTAGAAACTGTATTTATTATGTAAAAATAGTGTTTATTTAGTAATAAAGTTATTTTTTATCGAAATTTTATTGAAATTTCCGTTAAACGTGAAACTTTTGATTTGTAAAACAGTTGTTTTTGTGATAATGGCCGGAAAACCGGGGCGACATATTACTTTTCGGCGATATAATAAATACAGTTTCTACAGTCAACGAGACAACCGCGCCGCGGCGACGCGTTTCCACAAAAAAAATTTTTTTTTTAATTTTGGAGGAGCATATACACTCCCCCGGGGGGGGTCTATATACTCCCCCGGGGGGTCTATAAACTCCCCCGGGGGGTCTATATACTCCCCCGGGGGGGTCTATATACTCCCCCGGGGGGGTTTATATGCTCCCCCGGGGGGAGTATATAGACCCCCCCGGGGGAGTATATAGACCCCCCGGGGAGTATATAGACCCCCCGGGGGAGTATATAGACCCCCCCCGGGGGAGTATATAGACCCCCCCGGGAGAGCATATAAACCCCCCCGGGGGAGTGTATATGCTCCCCCAAAATTAAAAAAAAATTTTTTTTGTGGAAAAGCGTCGCCGCGGCGCGGTTGTCTCGTTGATTGTAGAAACTGTATTTATTATGTAAAAATAGTGTTTATTTAGTAATAAAGTTATTTTTTATCGAAATTTTATTGAAATTTCCGTTAAACGTGAAACTTTTGATTTGTAAAACAGTTGTTTTTGTGATAATGGCCGGAAAACCGGGGCGACATATTACTTTTCGGCGATATAATAAATACAGTTTCTACAGTCAACGAGACAACCGCGCCGCGGCGACGCGTTTCCACAAAAAAAATTTTTTTTTAAATTTTGGAGGAGCATATACACTCCCCCGGGGGGTCTATATACTCCCCCGGGGGGGTCTATATACTCCCCCGGGGGGTCTATATACTCCCCCGGGGGGTCTATATACTCCCCCAGGGGGTTTATATGCTCCCCCGGGGAGAGTATATAGACCCCCCCCCCCGGGGGAGTATATAGACCCTCCCGGGGGAGTATATAGACCCCCCGGGGGAGTATATAGACCCCCCGGGGGAGTATATAGACCCCCCCGGGGGGGTTTATTTATGGCAAACCGATGCACGGATGGGTGCGATTTTTTGTATTGAGTGGTACATTCTTCTCTTATATATTCTTGATAATAATAAATGACTAACCCATGGAAGAGAAGTTCCGTAGCCCCGTTCTTCCTCGCTCTTAAATAGCTCTCGCTTTTATCCCAAAGGGACATGTGATTCAATCCAGAAACTATTCATAAAACTACTGCTTAACTCAGAGTTTTAAGCGGAGAGAGGTGGCCCGGCCCGGCCTTCTGCCGTATTTTTCATTTTTTAATAGATTGTTATTAAAAAAATGGGCTGCCTAATACTAAATAATTAATACATTGTTCACCGCCTTTATCCTGCACCCCGAATAGGACTAAGTAAATCTTGGTTCGGGACGGTCCAACCCCTACTCCCCTTTCGCCCTTGCTTTCCTCCAGCCCGGTCCGAGGCCGCGGATGCGCAGCTGATGGTACTCATAATGTTCTGTATGACTGTGCAGTCTGCCAAAAAATAACAGGAGTTGATAATTTTGAACGCATTTTCCAGACTTCAATATTACTTATTCGAGATTTAAAGATTTAATGTTAAAGTATACTTTGGCTGCTCCTGCAATTACGAATTTTAATAAAAGAAAATAAACGCAAAACAAATTGTGGATTAATTTACACAATCAAGTTTTTTTTTATTATAATGCTTAAATTTCACGTAACCGGGATTGAGATCTAAAAAGTGCCTTCACAACGGGAAGTCAACTTAATTGATTGATTGAAAAACACACAAAAATACTAAACGTATACTAGTCATCTTATACTAATCGACCAATCAGCTGGGCGCTATAATGCTTATGCAAACTAAACAACACTGTAACCATTTTAGTTCTTACGAGAGTTTACCAATTAATTAATCGTCGAACGTTTGCACATCATATAACTTGCATTAAACATATATGAAAAGAAAACTTAGATATAGTTTCGGAATTACAAAATTTAATTTAAAGTTTAAACATTTGCCATTTTTGCATATTGAATAGAATTAAGCTTTTTCTGATAATAGGCACGCTTTACACAGAAAAAAATCGTACCTTCCCGACGGTCGCACGAAAAAAACAGCCAAATTTAGTAGTACGCTTATTTTTTGCGTTTTAGATATGATTTTTTGAATTAAATAACGAGAAAGGGATAAAGAAATGATACCAGCAAGATTAGCGCTTTTTATTTATTGATTTTTAACTTAAGAACAAAAAACTCTACATAACAATATAAATGGACCTCAATATCTACTTCTCTATGTTTTTTAATGTAATCTTCTGTAAAACTAGTTAGTTTCTGAGTGTAAATGGATTAAATTTGTATGTCAATTTATGATCATTGTGAAATGCACGCTGTAATTGTTAAAAAAACATAGCTTTATAGCGAAGCAAAAAGTTTACACAACAAAATCCACTTTCATGAAAAAAGCTTTGGTTATATTTAGACGTTTATTTTATATTTTAAAATAATTTATGAATCCCCATATTAAGGTATTATATTTTACGGAGAAAGCCGAATAAAACTGCATCCACATATTGTGTGAATCAAATTAAAATTAGTTTTTCGTCCAGTCTTCTAGTGGTCCTTTTGTTTTCATATTCGCAATGTCCGCTTTTTTATCCGGATTTTTTGGAAAAATTGCTTGGACGTAAAATCGCGAAATCGGCCTCGATTTAGCTAAATTAAGGATTAATCAGAAAGTAGACGCTGATTTCTTTCCTTAGGCGCAAAAAAAACCTCTTTGAATTGTTTAAATTGTCTAATAATTGACAAAACCGCTAGCCTCTCGAGCGCCTCTCGAGCGCCTCAGCCGCTCGAGCGCCTCTTGAAAAAGTAAATAACCCGACACAAAAACTGAAATAAAATACTTTAAATTACATTTTTTGACATAAATCGTATTCCGTGTGCAGTTCTTGATTGTTTTCAGGGTAAAACTTGCTAAATAATATAAATTTCATTAATAGAAGCTAAATAATGCTCTCGAAAGGCTCTCGAGAGGCTCTCGAGAGGCGCTCGAGAGGCTCGCTCGAGAGGCTAACTTTATGCACCCTTTTTTTACAAAATTCTGGTATAAGCGTGTAAACTTTAAAAACCTGCAAAAACATGCGGTAAAATAATATAATTAAAATCAAATTAAATTGAAAGGAAAATTGTTTTAAGCATAAATAAGTAAAAATAGTTGTGTTTTTTATAAATATTAGGTTTGGGACAAGTTCCATACGTGTACCAGAATTTGATTTGATCGATTCAAAAGTAATTACAAACTGTAAAACATCTTTACAGCATAAATTAAACACGTAGACCTCATTTTTGTGGTTATTTTTTGGATTTGAGCTTCTGAAAAAAAGTTATAAGCCAATTTGTACCCAAAAATTGCCCTTTTTTGGTATGTACAATTTATGTTATTAAGAAAGTTTTTTTATTATGCCTTCAATCGAATTAGTATTACTTCTTTTGTATTACCAAGTGTCTGGCAGTTACAAATATACTTTTATTTTTTTCATTGTAACTACCAATTTTTTATTTTTTATAGTAACCGTTCAAATACCCGGTACGATTCCCATACGCGTCCCAAAATTCATATCTCAAAAAATAAAAATAAAAAAAGTTAATTTTTTCACTTATATATGTAAAATTTCATGGAGACACCGAAAATTAAGGTCTTGGTGCTCTAAAATGCATAATAACCTTGTTATGGACAATTTTATGCTTAAAAAATGCTGTTTTTTAGGACCAACTTTGTTTCCACCGCCACAAAATTAATATTCGACCATGAATCAATCTGAAAACCACATGTACCGATGGAAAAAATTTGGAGAATTCAAAAATGGGCTTAAACTTCTTATTTGGTTGCAGTTTTAACTATGATACAAGGTCCTAAACTTGGCCATTTTTTGGTATTGTTTGTTTGCAAAATAAACTTTGAAAAATTATGTTTTTAACAATAAAATTTACATTCCACACTGCCTAAAGTCTATTTAGAAACAAATTTACACTTATCACGTGTTTTTAGCTACGAAGTCTTAAAATTTTTTTATCTAAGATATTAAAATTTTCAACGTTGTCTTGAAAACAAAAGATGTCCATGAACTTTGCGTACGCAAAAAAAGATGAGCTTTAATTTCTACCGACTCCAGCTCCGACTCAGCCTCATATTACTACAGTTTTATTATTGATGTGCAGGTTGCACAGAAACTTCGTAAAAAGATAATTTTATTAAAAAAATGTTTAACACAGCATATATTTTTTTGTAAAAAATGAGTTCTACTGTCATACACGAATAGTATACTTAATAACACAAAATTATATTCGTTCGTTATTATTTAAGTAAACACTTGAAACATCAAATGCTTAAAAAAAAAACAAATAAAAAGCAACATACGTGACATTGAGGCCTGTCCAAAACATCAAGTTTCCCGAAAAAAGTGCCTGGAAACGTTCCAGGGATCGGCTGAGCTGTAGAATCCAAGTTTAAAATGCCTTTGCACTGGCTTCTCTCGTGCATGCATTGGTGACGTGCAAAATCCCCATAAAAGTAGTGTAAAATCCCCATGGCCAAATTCCCCATAAAGTAGTGCAAATTCCCCATAAAGTAGTGCAAATTCCCCATAACAATCAGAAATGCGTTTGCAAACTAAAATGTGTTAAAAAAACTAAATTTTAATAATAAAAGCATTAAAAATGTTTTAATTTTTTTCCTAAGCCTAAGCAAAGCCCTAAAATCAAGCTAACTTTATCATGATAAAGTTTTGTTGTATTTTTCAAGTGTTAAAATTTAAAGGAAATACTGAAAACGCATTATATTTATGGAGAATTTACACCATTTTACGGGGAATTTGCACTGTTTCATGGGAATTTACACCACCTTATGGGGATTTTGTAACGTTTATGGGGATTTTGGCCTATGGGGAATTTGTCCATGGGGATTTTATACGGACCCCATGCATTTGGTGCATCTTAAATTGTTAGTTTAAGCATTATCACTTACAAGGATAAAAACAATGCAAATCAAAAAAAGCAAACCAAAACGGAAGCAAGCAAGTTGAACAAAAAAAAACATGCAAGTGGCATAAAATCGTTGTAAGCATGGCGGCATACATAAATTCAATAATAACGTAAAACTGTGCGCCATTAAAACCAGTTAAATGTAAAAACTAAAGTAGTTAAGACAAAACTCCAAAATTTATTTGAACTTACCTCCACGACAATCCCCTGTTAGCTCTTTTCCTATCTTTTACTAAGCCAGTACAGGCACGATCATTGGGATTAAAGTTGATCTCACTGCAACTGCCATAAAATTTACGCCAGTCGTCAACATGGGGTCTTCCGATTTGGTCTAAGGGTACAGGAGCAGCAACGGCTAAAATTTTCTTTTTTAATATTTAATTTTAAATATTTTTTTATGACCCCACAGACAATGACCATAACTGAGAATGACATCCCACCGCAGCACACCTCTCGATTGAATTTTTCATATTAAATGTTTATAGTAGTGATGCTCCTACCCTCTAATATTATGCTCCGGAGCTCCAGCCATTTTAAGCTGAGGAAGTTTTGGAGCTCCGGAGCTCCGCCCCTTTAATAGGCTTAGGCTTAATTTTGCTTGGGCTTAAATCCCTCCTTGGTTGCCGCTTTCGATCAAAACGTGCCGGTTATTTTATGTCAGAACTATCGTATCGTTACCTACGTACGTAGCTATTTGTACATAGCTATTAGTTACCTGCCGCAGGGGGAAGCAATCCAAAACTCCTTAAATATTCCGCCGCACTCTCATCAGATTTCAGTATTTCCCCCAGATCAATAATACTAGGATCTAATCGAGGGACTGGTCGCACTCGGCGATTAGCATACCGAGTACTTGGTCTTGCTACATTACCAGCTGCCATTTCAAATCAAAAACTGACGTTATTTCACAATTTTTTTAAAATTTTACTTATTTCAAAAAAAATTTTTACAAAATTTGAGTCACAAATTTTTTTCACAATATTTGAGTCACAAAAAATTTAGTCACGAAATCTGATAAAAAACATAACAATTTGTATAATTACTGTAATTGTTCTTTAATGTTCAGATTTCAATGATGAGTGTGAATATCTTTTTGAATGGACTGTATGCGGTGTGGAGTGACCCATTTATTGTTTATACATTTTAATTAACAATCAATTCTATCAGTTTGATGTATATTTATATTTGTGTTAATAATCTACTCAAGATAAGCAATTTTGGTTTTATTTTCTGTCACTGACATATTATTAAAACATTCTGCAGTAACAATTTTTGGCGCCATGTTTAGATTTTTTGGCGCCATAATAATTTTTACATGCCTTTCTGTGCAACCTGCACATCAATAATAAAACTGTAGTAATATGAGGCTGAGTCGGAGCTGGAGTCGGTGGAAATTAAAGCTCATCTTTTTTTGCGTACGCAAAGTTCATGGACATCTTTTGTTTTTCAAGACGGCTCACTCGCAATTCACCAGCAGTTGCAATTCACCATCAGGCTCTAGTTGCAAATCACCAGCAAGGCTTCTCATTTCACCATCGATAGTTGCAAATCACCATCTGTTGGTCTCTATTCACCAGTGACTATTCCCAATTCATCAGCTACTATTCTCAATTCACCATCAAAGTTAAATAACCAGTTTTAGATCAGTATTTTGTAAATTTGAAAAATTATGTATTTTGTTTACAAATTTGGCTTTATTGTGTAGAAAGGATGTGGATGTTTTCTGGGGCCTATTTCATTAAAATTGCCTGTAATTAATTTACATCTGTAAATTAATAAACGCATATATATTTTTTGTTTGTATTTTTAATAAAAAAGTATATTAACAAAATTGCGTTCAGAATCTAAAAAATTACAAATTTATAAATTCAGTAAATTCCACAGTTATGCACGTATTTTTTATAGAATAGAAAATACGAAATTAAATGCGTTTATTAATTCAAAATCAGAAAGATCTTTATGAAATAAGCCCCATGTTTTTTATAGTTTTACATAGTAGTATTAAATGAAATAATTATACTTACTACTCAGTTTTTATTTAATATTTACACAATATGTATAAACACTGCACACAAATCACATCTTTAAAGCAATATTTTATATATTTAGATTTTACAAATTAATTAACACAAAAACGGTATTTAATTTTATATCAAAAATTACACACTGATAATAAATTTAACATTTGTAAATTATAACAATTAGTCATAATAAAAGTATAGTATACTAATTTAGGCTGTTTTGCTTTTTATTTAGTAGAAATTAATGTATCAGGTGACAAGTAACACTAAAAATACTCAATTACAGCGAAAGATAATTGTGGACAGGTAAATGGTTATTTACAACATTAGTTTGTTTTTAAGAAGCCAAAAAAATTTTTTTTGTTAAGGATATAGCTAAAACTGTACTAACTACAGTCAAGTTTGAAAAATCTTAAATTCTAAATTTCGCTCGATATTTAAAAATATCAATTAAATACAATGATTTTTTTAACAGGATTGTTTTATTCTAAAAACGGTTTACTAAAAACACCCTTAATTATTTTACTCTACTTTTAAAGCAAAAGTTAATTTCAAAATGATTTGCATGCCCTAACAAATTGTGATTGACTAAATTTTTTAAATTGAAAATTGTTTACAAAAATTGTATCAGTGTATAATATTCTATTTTACATAATTATATTAAACTTGAATCAAATAATAAAACAGTGCTAACTTAAACAAATAGTGGTGTAATCAAACATTACAAATTTACAATAGTATATCAAAGTAGCAAATAACAACTTTTTAGACTATACAATAAATAGATAAAAAACTTTACTAACAACAAGAATATATAAAAGAAGAATGTACCACTCAATACAAAAAATCGCACCCATCCGTGCATCAGTTTCCCATAAATAAACCCCCCCCGGGGGGTTTATGTACGGGGGGTTTATATACTCCCCCGGGGGGGTATATAGACCTCCCCCCCAAAATTTAAAATTTTTTTTTTTAAATTTTGGAGGAGCATATACACTCCCCCGGGGGGTTTATATGCTCCCCCGGGGGGGTCTATATACTCCCCCGGGGGGTCTATATACTCCCCCGGGGGGTCTATATACTCCCCCGGGGGGTCTATATACTCCCCCGGGGGGTCTATATACTCCCCCGGGGGGGTTTATATGCTCCCCCGGGGGGGTTTATATACTCCCCCGGGGGTTTATATACTCCCCCGGGGGGGTTTATGTACCCCCGGGGGGGTACATAAACCCCCCCGGGGGGTTTATTTATGGCAAACCGATGCACGGATGGGTGCGATTTTTTGTATTGAGTGGTACATTCTTCTCTTATATATTCTTGCTAACAACCAATAAATTTTAACTGCATAAAACTCCGTAAAAATAAAATTCCGGTGCCGGTAAAGAGTGGATTTCATGTAATTGTATCCTTTGAATTTATTTCTTACTTGCACATACATGTCCACATCAAAATCCCGAATCAGTGAAGCCTCTTTTTCAATATGAGCACGCTTTACTCCTCTCTTATTTTCTTCTCTCAATTCTTGTTTCAGTTCTTGATATTTTTGCTTGGCTTCAACTACAGCTGCTGAAAAAGGAGGGCAAAAATGCGGTGAAGCTGTATGCTCTGGATCAACCCGAAAACGCCCATTTTCCACTGACACTGATGGAAGTTTTTGATCATATCCCCCTGCGTCTTTCAACTTTTTGCAAGCTACACACGACCAGTAAGAAATTTTGTTTCTTGTTGACTGCTTTGTAAATTCAAAAGAGTTTTCCTGGCCATGGAAAATAATACGATTCTTTTTTTTGTTTGTTGTACCAAACCGCACCACAGTCCCCGCCACTAAAATTATTTCATAAAAAAAGGCTGTTTAATAAAATGTGATCGGTCAGCAACAATATAATAAAAACATGTTGTAATTTCGCAATTTCAAAAAAATACTGCAAGCAATTTTTTAAACAGATAAAAAGAATCAAAATAACTACTGCAACAATTATTCCAAAATACTGAAAATACGTTTTAATAAGTTTATTTTTCCTAAATTTTCACGCTTAAAAAATCGATTTTTTTTCAAACAATTTTCTGTTTGCACATAATTTAAGCATCAAAGGATAGAAAAAAATAGAAAACTTTAATATCGAAAGTATTGTTTTAAAGGACGAATATCTTAAATAAAAGATTTCGTAAATATAACACGGATTTTACAAAACTTTGCTAAAAAAAAGGTCAGACAGCCCAAAGCTTAACTTTATTAACGTTTAATTTCCAATATTTTATATTTATTTTCAAAAAATAATCCAATATTTTAAATTAAAAACGAATTAAATGAGTTGTTTTAGTCTTTAAAGTTTTAAATAAATTTTTTAAAACTTAGTTTAATTTTCAACGATAAAAAAACACAAAAACTGTAGATTTAAAGGACAAATAAACACAAAAAAAATCGAAGCAATTTTCTTCAAACAATTCAAAGAACGTACGTTCTGAAACAACCAAAACTGTTCTAACTTATTTGAAAAAATGACCTTTGCTCTGTTTACTATCCGAATTTTACCCCAGGGAATTGATTAATGTTTTTGGTGTTACAGAGACCAAAAAATTAGTTTTTTGTGACTCATACTGATAAAACAAAACGCGTCTTAAATATCTTGCTGGTGATTTGCGACTCTTAAATTTCAAAGCTCAGAGCCGGAGTGAGGGACTTTAGACAACGGCTAAGCAGGAGACTTAGCCACACGGCAAAAGAAAAAAAAGACACCCAAGGCCAACAAAAGCAAAAAAGGAGAACGAAACACACCTCAAAGAAAACCCAGCAAAAATATTTCCAAAATACCAAAAATTTTTCCACAATATCACCATCAAAGCAAGCAGACATCACATATCCTATGTAGAACTCGAGCCCATAGGAGTGGAGCCGACTTTGTGTCAAAAAAAAAAAAAAATGAAACTTTAGAGCCGAACTCCTAAATAATTTAGGCATTCTACATTTACAAATATCATACATTTTATAAAAAAGGAGATTGAGGCTTGGAAATCTTAGCATTTAAATCATATTAAAACCTGGTCAGCAAAGAATATTTCCAAAATCTGTCCAAAATCTTTTCTTAGCACTAAATTCTCACAGCTCAGAAGTAACTTAAACTATAAATGTAACTTAGAAAAGAAAAAGTTTTTTTTTGTCTTTCTGATTTTTTGTTGTGCAAAAATTTTTTAACATAAAAACATCTTTTATATTTTTTATAATAAATATTTTAAAAAACGAGAAACTTCACCCCCATCCCCACCCCTAAAACTCATAAAAAATCTCTTTTCTAACCAAACCAAAAACGGAGCCCTTTTCCTTCCCCAAAAACATCAGATGAAGATTATCACTATCTCTCACACAAAAAATAAAAAAAACCACCAGAAATAAACTAACTAAGTTCATTTTAACCTTAATAAAATATTTTTTATAGTCAAATACTTCATAAAAAAATTAATAATTAAAAAAATACACGTGGAAACACCCCCAAAGAGACACAAAAAAAACAACTAAATTCTTTTCTTTTGTCAATTCCGCCTGACCGCACATCAATATATAATTTTCCGAAATCGAAGGCGGAGTCGGAGTCAGAGTCGGTGGAATTAGTTTTCCAAGAAATTGCCGAGATTTTATTTTAAGTATTTCAAAATCAATATATCTGGATATAGTTTATACAGACCCAACCCTCTCAAACCCCCCGCCCGCGCCCAGTCCCCCTCCCCCCACACCCCCCCACTCCCCACCCAACCCAAACTCAGCAACAGGAAAAAACTCCGCAGCTGACTCCGCAGCGGAGTTACCTGGAGTGAAATAACCTTTTTTAAGCTTAAGGCTATGCGTTCCTAAGCCTAAGCAAAGCCTTAAAAACAACCTAAACTTTAACAAATAGCTGCGCGAAGAAAGTTTAGGTTGTGTTTAGGCTTTGCTTAGGCTTAGGAAGGCGTAGGCTTTAACTCCGCTGCGGAGTCAGCTGCGGAGTTTTCTCCTAATAGCCATAAAAACTTAAAACTTTTAAGACTTCGTCGCTAAAAACACGTAATAAGTGTAAATTTGTTTCTAAATAGACTTTAGGCAGTGTGGAATGTAAATTTTATTGTTAAAAACATAATTTTTCAAAGTTTATTTTGCAAACAAACAATACAAAAAATGGCCAAGTTTAGGACCTTGTATCATAGTTAAAACACATTTTTAAGTTCTTCAGACTTCTAGCATTGTTAAAACATAGTTTTTAATTTAATTTGTGCGTTTACAATTTTTTTTTATTAACATCATAAATTGCATATGCTAAAAAGGTAATTTTTTGGGTATAAATTGGTTCATTATTCTTTTCGATGAGCTCAAATCTTAAAAATAACCATTAAAAAAAAGTCTGCGTGTCCGATTTAGTGTACAAAGATGTTTTATGTGTGTATTTTACTTTAAGATCGGTCAAATCAAATTTTGGGACGCGTATGGGAATCGTACCTTTCCCCTTTTCCTTTCTTTTTTTCTCTTTTTTTCTCTTTTTTTTCTCTTTTTTTTCTTTCCCCCCTGCTTGCCCCCCGTTTTATTGGGTTCCCGGAAATTTCGTCTTCTACATATCGTCTTTCAACATCTCGTCTTCTACAACCGTCTTTGGAAAACTCGTCTTTTAAACATCTCGTCTTCGGAAAACTCGTCTCTTGGATGCGATTTTGTAAACGCACTTTTTAAAAGACAAGTTTCTCTTATTTTTTGACTAAAACAATGTATTGAAAACCTTTTTTTACCTAAGCCTAAGCAAAACCCAAAAATCAAGCAAAATTTTTATCATGATAAACTTTTATTAAATGATTTATTCAAAAAACTAGAACCTAAGCCTAAGCAAAACTCAAAAATTAAACAAAACTTTATCATGATAAATTTGTATTTAATGATGCTTTTTGAACATAATAGTAAAAGCCCTATTTTTTTCCTAAGCCTAAGCAAAACCCAAAAATCAAGGAAAATTTTATCATTGGGGTGGAAACTCGCATTTTAGAAAGTACGTTTAAAAAATCGCATCCAAAAGACGAGTTTTCCGAAGACGAGATGTTTAAAAGACGAGTTTTCCGAAGACGAGATGTAGAAGACGAGATGTAGAAGACGAGATGTTGAAAGACGAGATGTAGAAGACGAAATTTCCGGACACCGTTTTATTGCCCCCCCCCCCCCCCCCCGTTTCAAAAAAGTTGCCCCCCGTGCCCCCCATTTAAACCCGGGGGGCAGTGCACAGGTCTGAAACAAACCCCATGGACAAATTCCCCATAGGCCAAAATCCCCATAAGGTGGTGTAAATTCCCCATAAATATAATGCGTTTGCAATATTTCCTTTAAATTTTGACACTTGAAAAATACAACAAAATTTTATCATGATAAAATTTAGCTTGATTTTAGGGCTTTGCTTAGGCTTTAAAAAAATTAATACATTTTTTGTACAAGTTCCATACGTGTACCAAAATTTGATTTGACCGATTTAAAGTAAATATACGTTGTAAAACATTTTTATAACCTAAATAGAACACGTAGACCTAATTTTTGTGGTTATTTTAAGATTTAAACTATTGGTGAAAAGTTATGAGCCAATTTATACCCATACATGGGCAAGTTGGTCCGGAGTGGGGGGGGTTAAACCCCAAATTAAGGGGGGGGGGGTTAAAATCCGAGAAACGCAAAATACCCATATCGTTTTTTTTCTGGAGTGCATTTTACCCATATCGTTTTTCGATTTTGAAGGAAAAATAGGTTAAAAACACTAATTTTAGGTCAAAAAGCCCTTTTTATTGCATTTTTGAGCTTTTTATTGCTTAAAACATTCATTTTGACCTCAAAACTTAAGTTTGGAAGCAGTTCGAAGTCATTTTAAAGACATTTTTTTTCTTCATTTTTCCAAAATTGGGGGGGGGTTAACATTTTCCCCCCCCCCCCACTTCTGTGTGGGGGGGGGGGTTAAACCCCACTTCTCAGAATTTGGGGGGGGGTTAACCCCCCCCCCAACCCCCCCGTGCCCATGTATGTTTATACCCAAAAAATGGCCTTTTTCAGCAAGTGTAGTTTACGATGTTAAGAAAAAAAAATTGTAAACTAAACTAACAAACTAAATTAAAAACTATGTTTTAACAATGCTAATAGTCTGAAGAACACAAAAAATTTCAAAAAAATTGGAAATTCCAAAGTCACATGGACCACCAAAAACATAGACAAGAAAATTTGTTTTACTTTAAACGCTAATTTAAACATAGTTTTCCACCGATTTATTGTTCCTAAGCTTAAGCAAAACGTAAAAATTAAACAAAATTGTAATATAATTGATTTTTTTAAACATAAGTTGTTTTTCAAAAATTTTAATTTTTTTACAACTAAAATTTGGTGGGTATTTGAACGGTTACTTTAAAAAATTGGTAGTTACGATAAAAAAAATAAAAGTATATTTGTAACTGCCAGACATTTGGTAATACAAAAAAATATTAATTCGATTAAAGGCTTAATAAAAAAAATTCTTAATAACATAAATTGTACATGCCAAAAAAGGGCAATTTTTCGGTACAAATAGGCTAATAACTTTTTTCAGAAGCTCAAATCCGAAAAATAACCACAAAAATGAGGTCTACGTGTTTGATTTATGCTATAAAGATGTTTTACACTTTGTAATTACTTTTAAATCGATCAAATCGAATTTTGGTACAGTATGGAACTTGTACCTACGTTTTTAATGCTTTTATAATTAAAACTTAGTTTTTTTAACACATTTTAGTTTGCAAACGCATTTTAAATTTTTATGGAGAATTTACACTACGTTATGATTGGGAATTTTGCCATGGGGATTTTACACTATTTTTATGGGGATTTTGCACGTTACCGTGTGCAACAGATACATCAAAGGCAGATTTTACATGTGCTTAAATCAGAAATTTTTAGGCTAAATAGGTTTTGTAAATAATTTTTTCACAAAATTAGGTGGTTTTGATTGTATCAATGTATTTTTATATTTTTAAATGGAGGACTGGCCCCCAGTTTTATTGCCCCCCGCCAAAAAATAAAAAAAGTACATGACACCATTTTTGATCTATAATGACGGCATGATGCCATCATCGCGAATTTTTTGCAGTTTTTAGCCTATTTCAATGTATTTTAAGAAATTTTAGACCTATTTTTACCTTATTTTTTTGTTCCTTTTTCTCTTTTCCCTTCTTTTTTTCTCTTTTTTCTCCCTTTTTTTCTCTTTTTTTCTTTCTCACCTGCTTGCCCCCCCCGTTTTATTGCTTCCTCCCATTTCAAAAAAGTTGCCCCCCCCCCCTCCCCCCGTGCCCCCTTCCCGTTTTTGAATTCACCCCCGGGGGGCAGTGCACAGGTCTGTTTGTTGTATTTTTTTGCTTAAATATTGAGAATAAATGTTTATTAATTTAATAAAATTTGTTTGTTCCACGTTCCGCAAGTAGTTCTTAAAACAGTGAATGCTGTAGCATCTGTGGATGCTAACGTTCGTTACCGCAGTATTTTTTTTAACAAATAGCTTATATTTTACACATCAAAAATTGCCAGTTTTTAGGCCTAAGACAAATCAAATGGATAATTTTAGGGTCGGGTCCGCTAGGGGGGGTCCACCCCCAGGTGGAAGGCCAAAATTTTTTAGGGGGGTCCAGTGGGGTGCGGACCCCCTGGCTTTTTAGTGGGGTTAACCCCGGGTGCGAGATTTCAAATTTAGGGGAGCGGGTCAGGGGGGCAAGCAATAAAACAAGTAATAAAACGGGGGGGGGGCAAGCAGGGGGGAAAGAAAAAAAAAAGGAGAAAAAAAAGGAAAAAGGAAAAAAAGGCACAAAAAGAGCGAAAAAAAGGTAAAAATAGGTTTAAAATGCATTTAAATGGGCTAAAAACTTCAAAAAATTCGCAATGATGGCGTCAAAATAGGTAAAAAATAGCGTCATAATTTTTGGGCACTTTTTCATTTTTCCTCGGGGGGGGGGCAATAAAACGGGGGAGGGGCAAATCCTCCAATAAAACGGGGGCATTTTCAAACCGTGCACAGGTCTGCATAAATTTATTAAATTATGCTTGCCAAAAAAGGTCAATTTTTGGGTTTAAATTGGCTCATGGCTCTTTAAAGCTCAAAAAAGCTTTTTAAAATAACAACAGAAATGAGATCTACATCTAACTGTCCAATTTAGGGTATAGAAATGTTTAATAAGAGTATTTTACGTTAGGATCGGTCTAACTGAATTTTGAGACGCATATGGAAATTGTACCTTTTACAGCTTTCTGAGCTCCAAAGTCTGCGCTGCAGCTCAAGAGAGCTTTTTATGTTGTTTTTTGTTTAGAAAATGAAGCTGGGTTTAGGAAGTATAATTTTGCATCAAAATGATTTCCAAAAGGAGCCAACAAAACCTTTATATTATTATTAAAAATTAAAAGAATTCATATGGATAAATATGAGAAAGCTAACATTTATTTTGGCAATTTGTATGTTCCTGGTTGCCTGTTATCTTTTATATTCATCTCTTGATGCAGCAAATTTACGAAAAAGAGAAAACTTTGAACGTGGAAAGGTAAATCATTTAAAATATCAATTTATATCTCAATTCATTGTTGAAATTGTAATGAATAGTCAAAGTTTAGCATTTTGATAGCTATTAATTAAATTTTTAAAATAACAAGCTCAACGATAATATTAACTAAATTTTGACATAGCCACACCCAACGTGAACTTGTACAGTGCGCAGCTTTAGCCTCTCGTTTGGTTATGCCAAGAATCTATAGCACATACAAAAAAATGTCCGACTGTACACTAGATTTCTAACCTAAATTTTGCTGGAAAAATCGCTTTTTCGAACTTTCGTACGATTTTTCTCACAAAAATCGTTTTTCTGCTCTTTGGTTTCACATTTTCTGCTAGTTCTCCAGTGCATCGATTTTTAACGCAGTGTTAGTTTTGTTGCAATAAAAATGTGCGACTGCAGGGACGTAACCAAGGGGGGAGTCGCCCCCCCCCCGAAACAGTCGGACAGGGGAAAAATAAGGATAGTGGTTGGGCGGGGGGAGGAGAGCGGCCGCCCCCCCCCCGAAATGGTCGCCAGATAGTAAAATTTGGGGGTTTTCAGAGGCTAAAAATTCAAAATTTTCTAGCACCTCGTTAATCGCTCGCCGCCAAACTTTAAAATAATTTTAGTACCCCAATTGACCCCCAAAAACCAAAAATTTTTTCCGCTTCGCTTCGCTTAGCGGTCACTTTCTATAGCATACACACATTATATATCTCGCTATTTATCTTGTCTGATGCTAATGTTATTTCAGTAGTACAATATTTTTTATAAGTAATAAGTACTACACAGAAAGCAAAACAAACAATCATATTGGTTGATTTATGTACCTCCTCCCTCCTAAATTTTCCAGCCGCCTATAGCATTGGCTCGGATTTTTTTCAGATAGGTAGGTAACTATCCTAGAAAACATGGAGTCAAGATGCTGCTCATGTGCTTTGGTTTGCAATGTGGATTTAGCCAAGGGGTCTGAAAGATCTCTAAATTCTTTTTTTGTAAAATCCAGGCTCTGCCAATGTGTGCTAATGTAATCTTTAACTAAGAAAACATGTTTTTACTGCTTAAAACATTAGATAATAGGTTAATAGGCAAAAAACCGTGTATTACACAGCTTTATTTACGTTTATTCCTGCTTTTTTAACATTTTCAAAAATTAACCGGGGGGGGGGGCTCCGCCCCCCCCCCCCCAAAATTTGGGGGGGGGGGGTAGTGGGAAGGAGCCCCCCGAAATTTTTTTTTGTACTACAATCCGCCCTCACAAAATAAAATTCTGGTACGTCCCTGTGCGACTGCGATTATTTTTGCACAACATAAAACAACACTGCGCATGTGCGAGTTTTTTAGCAAAATTTTTTTCAGAAATTTAGTGTACAATCGGGCATTCTCTTGTGTTATATATTCTTGATAATGCCAAGCAGTGGCGACCAGTGGTCATCTTTACAAAAATAAAGTAATTGATCCCAAATCACACCTAAAATTAATTCTGATTATTAAGGATCGGATGTGCCCAACATCCGCATTTGTGGACATCTGCACGACATCCGCATTCGCATCCACAAATTTTTAAACTTACATTCGCGGATTTTATATTGCTTAAATATTTACTTCTAAAGAATAAAAAAACTTATTTTTAACTAATTTTTTACAAATTTTCTAAACCCATATAAACCAAAATTTTGAGTTCTAAATAAATGTTTTAGTATTAAAAAGCTCAAAAATGCAATAAAAACGCTTTTCTACCAAAAATTAGCATTTTTGATTATTTTTTCTTTCAAAATTTTAAAAACGATATAGGTAAAATGCACCCCAGAGCTGAAAACTATATAGTAGAAAAGGAGTGCATTAAATAGACATCTGCATTCACGGATTTAAGTTTACAAAAATCCACATCCGCGGATTTTTGTGCATCCGCGGATGCCAAAAATTATCCAAATATAAAAATTATAAAAAGCCGAAAATTATCCAAATATCCGAATTCATCCCTTCTAATTATACACAACAATGTTGGGTTAACAGAAGAAGGAAGAAAGGTGAGTGGTGAAACGGAGAAGGGCTAGTTTTTGCCAGAGGGGCTAAGGTTTAAAGCTTTGGCACTAAAAAGGTAAACTTCTATAAACACTAATGATACCTAAAACATTTTTTAGGAAATTAAACCTATAAAGTTTAGGTGTTATATCCCCTTCAGCCATAGGTGAACAGCCTCTCTGTTTTTTTTTGGGAGGGGGTAGGCTACACTTAACCCCTGAAATCGGAGGGAGGGTTGTTCTAAAAATTTTTTTAAAGATATACATGCCTCAAATACTAAATACCTCATTTTTAGCGTTTTTATATCTTTAGGGGAGTATAACCTTCCAACTCCTTCCCCCTTGCCCACCTATACCTTCACCTTTCTTAAGGGCGACCCCTCCTAAGATTCCCAATGTTGGCGTCCCCTAAATTTAACAAATAAAATGATTGATAAAGTTTATTAGATACTTACTAATTCTACTCTCCACACTCTGACATTCTTACTAGTATATAACAGCATTTCATTTCAAATGCGTTTTTAGCGATTTTTGAATAGATTTCTTTTCCACTTGTAAGTGCAAAAGAGATGTAAGTAAACTTCTATTTTAATAATAGGAGTAGGGTAAGGTAATCTTGCCCTTTATTTTGACTGGTCAAAAATTATACCAACTGGGCGTTTTTTAAGATTTATCTCAGGTCAGGACATAGATGTTCGAGAGGGAGGGCGTCAGAGCAAAGGGGGAGTGTAACTCCTCTCCCTCTCTTTCTAATGGGTGACCCCCCTGCCCTTTCCCCCTGAGTTACCCATTTTCGGCGCAACCTTTTTTTATGATGCCCATATTTATGGGTGGATTGTTCAAAAAATATAAAGGGCCCCGTAAATCGGGGCCACCTTAACTCTTTGCGTTCTTCAAAACTTGCTAAGGTACATACAGCGTACCTAAGTTGCGTTGTTCAAAGATAAGGTATAAACGTACTTTAATCCGGAGATAAGTTAAAAATTTAAGTTGACTATTGAAGGTAACTTATTTTTTTAAAATTTATTTTTTCGGGTTTTTTTTTCGATAAAAACTTCTAAAATAAGCAAATGATATCATCTATTAAATTATAATAAAGAATGAAAATTTAAAAAAAAAAGCTATCTACCAAAATATTTTATTTTAAAAAATTTTATGCATTTTTCCTTAAGAAACTGTTTGTAAACCACTATTGTTCTGTGTTTTGCTATTATTGCATTTGTTTTTTTGTGTAAATACACAAAACTCGTTGGTTTTCAGCAGTTTTAATTGGATTTCTTAAACGTTATAAACAAAAAAATGGTTTATTACTTATTTTAAGCGCTCCAAAATAATATTATATAATATTGAAATTTCTAACATATATTTAAAGTTTCTATCAATTTTTGGGCAATATAATCCACAATGGTTGTGTTTCTGTACAAAACAGCACCAATAATACATGCTCAAAACTAAGATGAAAACCACTAACTAAGGTACGTATATACTTTAAACTTGTCCACTAAGGGGACCCTTAACTAAGGGGCCCCTTAAGTTTTTTTGAACAACCGAAAATTATAAGGGGCCCCTTAGCTAAGAGCATAGATGTTTTAGGGAACAGAGGACAGAGGGGTCAACCGTCCACGTCCACCCCCCTCCCCTAGAGCCAAAATTTTGGACCCCCCTTGAAAAAATCTAGGCCCTCCTCCACCAAAGCTAGAGAGCGGTCCGGCCTGACCGACTCCCCCCTAGCGAGGCTGACCCACCTCCCCTCTCCCGACCAATTTAGAAGTATAATTTTGTATTTATTGTCAATAACACGGTTTTTTACTTAAAAACAGCAATTCAATACACTTTTTAAGCCTAAATAGGCTGTTTTAGTATATAAAATTCAATATTAGACCTAAAAACACTTAAATTTTTTATTTAAAAAAAATTTGTTAAAAAAACGGACCCCCTGACCCCCCTAATTTTAAATCTCACACCAGGGTCGACCCATCCTAAAAAGTCAGGGGCATAGATAAACAAGGGGGGAAGGGTGGGGTCCACCCCACCCCCATAGCCTCGAAATTTTGGCCCCCCCCCAAGAAAAAATCCAGGGGCCCCTCCCCTTCCCCCAAATTTTCAAACTTTTTACCCCTGACCCGCCCTCTCTAGATTTTGAAATCTGACCCCCCCTCCCCTCTCGAGAAAATTTTAAGTACTTTTTTATACTTAATTTTTCTCCAAAAACGTGAATTTTTACACAAATTCATGTTTTTACACCCTTTTTATACCTAAATATTGCTTTTTATTCAATAAAATGTAGTAGTATCTTATAAAAAACTATTATTAAACATTTAATGGTTTAAAAGTATTTTGTTTCGGAAATCGGACTCCACCTGACCCCCCTCCAGGTTTTGAAATCTTCCACCCCGGGTTGACCCCCCCTAGAAAGCTAGGGGGGTTCCAGGTTCGTAGCCAGGATTTCGGAAAGGGGGGTTGTACTCCATACAAATTTTTCGAAGGGGGGGGGGTTTGTAGGGGGTTGTAGTACAAATTTTTAAAATACCGTAAAAAAGACATTAAAAAGGGTAAAATTTATTGCGCTTCGCGCTAGGTGATTCTTTTTGTTGTTATTTGCACTGTTTTTTAAGTTAAACTTGAAAAATTTCCGGTTTAAAAAGGTATAACATTGAAAATCGTGCGATAGCCTTGAAAAAATTTAAAATTGTTCTCTTCGGACCCCCAAATTTTTACCTCCGCCAACCCAAAAGGGGGGGAAGGTTGCCATGCCACTCTTACAACCCCCCTGGCTACGCCCTTGAGGGTTCGACCCCCCAGGACCCCCCTCCTAGATTTTAAAATTTCATTTACCCGGGGTAAACAGTAAACACCCCCTCCTAGCTTTTTGACCGTGTTCATCTATGGTCAGGGGGGTCCGGACCGGACCTGACCCCCCTGGACCCCCCTAAAAATTTTGGCCTTACACTCGGAGGTGGACCCCCTTAGTGGACCTGCACCTGACCAATAAAATCTATGGCTAAGGAGCTCCTTAGTGGATAAGGTACGTACCTTAGTTGTTAAATGTGCGGTGCGAAGTCAAAACTTTTTGTCTTCGATTTTGATAATTGTTTGTGAAAACCTTACCCCTGAGCCTGCCCCCAATAGCCCACAAAGTTATTTCAACAAAATATCTCCAGTGGTTCAGGAGTTATGACCCCACAAAAATGGCGTTTTGTGACAATTCTGTGCGTGAAAGATTGATCAGTATAACGATTTGATTTACAAATTATGTACTCAAATAAAGCGACTGCTTTAATTTGATAACTTGATCGTTAAGAATGGTTCAGTATTTGTTGAGATATTGCGTTTTTCGTTCAAAAAACCCTCGATTTTTTAGCTAAACACACTAAATGAAGGAAAGAAAGGTTGGGCAAACTTTACAAAATCACTGCCGTCGTTTCTTGTTTTTAACGAAAGTTGCGGTTTTTTTTTTGTCCAGGAAACGCAATATTTCGACAAATATTGCACCAATCTTAACGATCAATGTATCAAAATAAATTAGAAATTATCCGCTTTCTTTGAGTGTATAATATGTAACGCAGACCTGTGCACGGTCTGAAAATGCCCCCCCCGTTTTATTGGAGGATTTGCCACACCCCCCGTTTTATTGCCCCCCCCCCGACAAAAAATGAAAAAGTACCCTAAAAATATGACGCCATTTTTGACCTATGATGACGCCATCATCGCGAATTTTTTGCAGTTTTTAGCCTATTTCAATGTATTTTAAGCCATTTTAGACCTATTTTTACCTTATTTTCGCTTTTTTTGTCCCTTTTTCCCTTTTCCCTTCTTTTTTTCCTTTTTTTTCTCCTTTTTTTTCTTTCTCCCTGCTTGCCTCCTCCCCGTCTATTGCCCCCTTTCAAAAAAGTTGCCCCCCTCCGTGCCCCCCCATTTTGGAATTGCCCCACCTCCGTTTTAACCCCGGGGGGCAGTGCACATGTCTGCAATCGTTATACCCATTGAGCAATGTGTCACGTACAGAATTGTCGAAAAACGCAATTTTTGGAAAATCATAACTCCTGAACCACTAAAGATATTTTGTTGAAAAAAATGAAGATCCCGCACAAAACTATATTTTGATGAAAAAATTTTGTGGGATATTGGGGCAGGGGTAATGTTTTCATCAGAAATTATCAAAATCGAAGACAAAAAAATTAGACTCCGCACCGCACCTTTAAGAAAGGGGCCCCTTAAGTTATGTCGATTTCTAAACAACGCACCCCTCCTGATCTCAAAATTAGCATTCGTATGGATCCGCGAATTTCAAAAAATAACACCCTTTAGCACAGTGGCGTGCCCAAGGGGGGAGACCCCCCCCCCCGAAATCCGGTGAAGCCGAATTTTTTCGTAAGGGGGACCCTTACGTTTTTGAAATCTTGGGAGAGAAAAATTGTTTCTTTAATATTAATACAGAAACTTTCCTGATGCCTTCCAAAAGCATATTAATAGTCAAAAAACCAAAATTTTCCCGCTACGCGGGTAGTTTAAATTGACAATTTGTCTTAGTTTTTCGATTTTAAATCGATTATCCCGTTTTCGTTTAGTAGTTAAGGCATACATGTTTAATAAGACTACTATAAACACTATTCTCTTTTTATTAACGTTTAAACACATGTTTTAAATGTATGGGTATTAAAAACCTTAAAATTTGTAATAATTATCATCTGGAATTAAAACTTCTATTGTATTTTAGCGCCTTAAATTAAGAATTTTCTCCCCCGGGGGCATTCTGCCCCCAAACCCCCCTGCCAAGGGGTTCTGCCCCCCGGACCCCCCTGACAAGGGGTTCTGCCCCTTGACCCCGCTGGAGGGCTCTCGCCTCCCAGACCCCCACATCGGGGCTGCCGCCCCCAGACCCCTTTAGGGTTAGTGTATACCCCCAGACCGCCATCCCCCCTGAAATAAAATCCTGGACACGCCACTGCTTTAACAGACCTGTGCACGGTCTGGAAATCCTCCCGCTTTATTGGAGGATTTGTCCCTTCGCTTTATTGCTCCCCCCGCCAAAAATGTAAAAGTACCCTAAGATTATGACGCCATTTTTGACTTATGATGACGTCATCATCGCGTATTTTTTGCAGTTTTTAGCCTATTTCAATGTATTTTAGGCCATTTTAGACCTGTTTTTGCCTTATTTTCGCTTTTTTGTCTCTTTTTTCTCTTTTTCCCTTGTTTTTTCTCTTTTTTCTCCTTTTTTTCTTTTTTTTTCTTTCTCCTCCGCTTGCCCTCCTGTTTTATTGCGTTGCGCCACCCGTTTCAAAAAAGTTGCCCCCCCCGTGTCCCCTCCCGTTTTGGAATTGCCCTCTCCCAATAAAACTCCAGGGGGAGGGGGGGGCGACTTTTTTGAAAGTTGAGTGCACACGACTCACAACGGGAGGGCAAGCGGAGGAGAAAAAAGGAGAAAAAGAAAAACAAGGAAAAAGAGAAAAAAGAATAAAAACAGGTCTAAAATGGGCCTAATACGATTGAAATAACTAAAACTGCAAAAAATACGCCGATGATGACGTCGTCGCAAAAAATGGCGTCATAATCTTAGGGTATTTTACATTTGGCGGGGGGAGCATGAAGCTGGAGGGACGAATCGTCCAATAAAGCGGAAATCTTTGTTAGAACAGTGGCGTGTCCAGGATTTTATTTCAGGGGGAATGGCGGTCTGGTTAAGTCTCGGCTTAACCCTAAAGGGCAAGCGTGGGGCAGCAGCCCGATGTGGTGGGGAGGCGAGAAGCCCTCCGGCGGGGTCCAGAACCCTTGTCAGGAGGGGGGTCCGGGCAGAATTGTGGCAGTTGAGGAATGCAGGGAGAAAATTCTTAATTTAAGGCGCTAAAATGCGATGGAGAGTTTTAATTCCAGATGATAATTTCAAATTTTGAGGTTTAATACATACATTTGAAAAACGTGTGTTTAAACATTTTTTTAAAAAGAATAGTGTTTATAGTAGTCTTATTAAACATGTATGCCTTAACTACTAAACAAAAACGGGATAATGTAAAAATGGACTAACAAATTGTCAAAGTTAAACTACCCCCGCGTCACGGGAAAATTTTGGTTTTTTGACTATTAATATGCTTTTGGAAGGCATCAGGAAATTAATATTAAAGAAACGATTTTCTCTCCCAAGATTTAAAAAACGTAAGGGTCCCCCTTACGAAAAATTCGGTTAGGCCCCGGATTTCGGGGGCCCCTTGGGCACGCAGCTGTGCTAAAGGGTGTTAGTTTTGGAGATTCCGCGGATCATTG
>JASAMX010033539.1:0-10818 GCA_030248175.1 Microlaimidae sp. YZB2_3
TTTAGTCATTTTAATCAGCTACCTTATTTTTTAGCAAAAAATCATAAAATCAATGTCACGTGAACTTTTGCAATAAATTGTTTTTGTGGTTTTGCACTACTTTTTTGTAATTTCTCGAGAATTATTAAAAAACATATGGCCCAAGAAAATTTGCAATTATATACATTAAGTTTTTAAATGAAATTGTGCAAGAAAAATGCAACATTTCTAACGCATCCAACTTTCTGTACATATATCACTGATTTTTTACGCAGAGATTTTTCTTGCTGTCAATACCTTTTTTTGTGTAGTGCTTTTCACGCAAAAGTGGAAGAAAAATTCCTATATTCACTGCAAAACTGTGTTAAAAATTGCGTTAAGAATTAATTTAAAAAACAACAGTGTGCCTACGAAACAGAAGAAAATGGCGGCTTTTCAGTATTAAAGTCGCACAAATTCGATATTTCAGCAAATTTTTTGTTTAAAAATTAGGTTTTTACCATTTTTGGGTTATATATGCTTACTTTTATTAAAAATAAAATTACAAACATCTTAAACTAAATTATCAATTTTTTTTAAAAATATGGCTAAAAAATAATTTTTACTGGAGTTTATATTTAAATACCATGGGCGTAACCAGGATTTCGGAAGGGGGGTTGTAGCCAGTACAAATTTTTCAAAAGGGTTTGTAGCTCGAAATTTTTGATTTTTTTTTTTAAATTAGCTAAAAACGTTAAAGACCATCAAAATTTTTGCGCATTGCCCTTTTTTTAAGTTATTTATTGTTTTTACATCAGTTAAAGGCAATAAAAAAGAATTTAAAGAAAAGGAATTTTATGCTATAAAAAGGAGCTTAGAAAGAAATTCAGCGCTGAGCGAAAGCGATGCGCCAAAAAATTTTCAAAATTTACACCTTGACGAAGTTTTAAAAAATACCCAAAAGGGAGCGGTTGTCACCCCTAACCCCCCCCCCCTGGCTACGCCCTTTTTAAATACCTATCACTTTTACTGGTATTCATAAAGTTTTCGACCGGGTTTATACGAACTAAGTCCGTAACTTTTGGCAAGAAAACTCTGGAACGGGTGGCACACCTTTTAGACCGTGTCCAGTATTTAATTTCGTTAATTTTCGACACATATTAATTGATTTTTAATCAGATTTGATTTGAAAACTTTTTCCAAATTAAACACAAACAATTTATACTAATTTCTTGTTTAAAAAATTCAAGTTTGGTGTCTTTTGGCTGTATAAAAATATTAAACTCGCTAAAAAAAGGTGAGCTGACTTCGCTGGGTTTTCCTGCCAAATCAAGCGGACCCAGTTCGAATACACCCTACACAAAATTTATAAATATTAGTGTAGTTTCAGCAATAAATTTAAAAATGCTAAAATAAAAACAAGAAATCAATTTGAATTTTTTTATTTAAAAAAAAATGCTTTAAGATCACTAAATTTTAAAAGACTTTCAATAACACCTGGAAATAAAATTAAGAATATAATATAATCCAAACAAATGTCCTGTTGTACAATAAACTTTCATAGAAAAACTCACACATGAGCGAATTTAATAGTAATTATTACCGATTTGTGCTAATTTTTTGTACGCAGCGATATTGTAAACGTCTCAAAAAAAAATTAAGCGAGTTTTGTATACAAAATATCGCTGTGCGAGAAAATTTTTATTGAGTGCACAGAAAGTAGTTTGCGCCGAAAAGTAAAATGTGCCTCATTTTTCTTTATATTTAGTTAAAAAATTACTGTACACATAGCCCAAAATTCTCTTGGGTTATATATTTTTGATATAAACAATGATATTATATTAACTCTAATATTTATTGTATACGTCTCATGAATAGATTTCAATTGTCAAAATCCTAAATCGACAAAATGGTTTTTAATGCTCAAGATGTCTTCAAATTTTTAGAAAAACGACTCATGGTTAAAATAAGGAATCTTATTAAAATAGAGTTTTAATAAAATCTTAAAATATAAATAATAAATATCCTCCTATTGAAGCGATTACATTAGCTTTCTAAATAAAATTTTATATATTTATCACTGTCTAAAATTGTAAAAAATGCTTTAAAATTTGTATTCTTAGAAGTCCTTACCCCGGTTTACCCCGAATGATTTGACAGCTAAATTGCCGGGGCCGGGGTAGAAAAAAAGTGCCGGGCAAGCCGGGGCCCCGGTCAATCCCTATGCGTGGATCGGGTTCCATGAACAAAAATGTTAACAAAAAATGTACAACTCTTATAAAATTAAGTCAGCGTATGCTATTATTATGAGTTAGTCCATTTTAATGGCACCCTCAAAATAATGGCATAAATTTGCCATTTTAATTCACGCTAATTCAACTATGTGGAAAGTAAGCTATTATAATGGCATTTAATTTAATATAAACAATTAGCATATTCAAATTTTTCAAACAATTTCTTCAACAAAGTTTTGTTTATTTCAAAAAAAAAATTGAATTTCGGCAAATTTTAGTTCAAGACGAAACCAAGAGCTTTCTTTTCCGAAGTAACTAGTGTATTACACTTGTGAGTATAAAATGAAATTTAGTTATGTCATTATAATAGCTTACTCTTCATTTTAATTCGTGTGAATTAAAATGGCGAATAATGCTACTATTATCAAAAATATATAATATACCGAAAAATGTGCAACTCCTATATAAAAAAGTGCGAAAAATTAGGCCATTATAATAAGCCTTTCCATTTAAATGACACTCTCCACTATAATGGCATAGTAGCCGTTTTAATTCGGCGAGTTAAAATGGAGAGGAAGCTATTATAATAACCATTATTGATTTAATTTCACTTCATATATACTTACAAATTGTAATATTGTCTGGGCCGCACGAGTTTTCCCGTGTTGGTTTAATACTGTCCAACACGCTAAAACCAAAAATATATAATATACCGAAAAATGTGCAACTCCTATATAAAAAAGTACAGAAAAGGTGGCCTTTATAATGAGCCTCTCCATTTAAATGACACTCTCCACTATAATGGCATAGTAGCCATTTTAATTCGGCGAGTTAAAATGGAGAGGAAGCTATTATAATAGCTATTTATTGACTTAATTTCACTTCATATATATTCACAAGCCTAATACTGTCCGGGCCGCACGAGTTTCCCCGTGTTGGTTTAATACTGTCCAACACGCAGAAACTCGTGCGGCCCGGACAGTTTTAGACTTGTGAGTATATATGAAGTGAAATTAAGTCACTAAATGGCTATTATAATAGCTTCCTCTCCATTTTAACTCGCCGAATTAAAATGGCTACTATGCCATTATAGTGGAGAGTGTCATTTAAATGGAGAGGCTCATGATAAAGGCCACCTTTTCTGTACTTTTTTATATAGGAGTTGCACATTTTTCGGTATATTATATATTTTTGCTAAAACTAGTGCGGCCCGGACAGTATTACACTTGTAAATATAAGGTGAAATTAAATGAATAAATAGCTATTATAATAGCTTCCTCTCCATTTTAACTCGCCGAATTCAAATGACTACTATGCCATTATAGTGGAGTACGGGTGTCATTAGTACTAAAGCTAAAGCTAAAGTGCTTTAGTACTAAAGGGTTTTTTGGGCTTAGTACTAAAGCTAAGGCGCGGCTAAACTGAAATTAGCTGGCAAAAGCTTGGCAAAAGCTTGGCAAAAGATATGGACCCGGCAAAACGTTAGCTTTTGCCAGGAAAATGAAAAATCACCCAAAAATGATTGGCCAAAAAAATGACAAAAAAACCAAAAAAAAAAGTGTTCACCAATCGAAAACATGATTATTTAATGAGATTTCTGTCCATGAAGTGGAGAGGTATGATGGGGTCCTTTAACCTCAAAATTTTGAACCTCCCTCCTAGACAAAAATCGAGTTCCCCTCAGAAAAGATCCCGTTTATAAAACTTTCTTTTTAGCCTTGAAAAATGCTCTAAGAATGGAGCAGTAAAAAGGGGCGATTTTTTCCCGGGCGTATGTTTAGAGAGAAAAGATGTGGACAAAAGATAAATTCTATCAGGGTGAAATAGATGAGTGATAAAGTAACCACTCGTTTTTTTGAGAAAATATCACGTGCAGAGAAACACATGACGCAACTAAATAATAATTGGTTACATAACCGCTGAAAACTTTTTTTAAATTTTTTTCGCTCGCAAATTTATTGTTTATTTCTTCCTGGCGGAGAGCAGTTGCGCCCTTAATTCCAGCCTGGAAAAATTTAGCTTTAGTCTGAGATGGACATTATGTGGATTATAGAAAATTTGCATTTGGTTTGGGCAGTTGCTCACTAAATAAAAATTTTTACCATATAATAATGATTTGTTTATACATTGATCTAATTACACAGCACTGTTGCATTTTTTTTTAGTTTGATGAAATGTCAATTGAAAAAATTATACTCACAGCAATCTTTGACAAGCGCGAAATCGCTACTTTTTCAAATTTATAGTTGTTTCTTAGACATACAAATATAACCTTTAAATTGAAAAAGTGGCGATTTCGCGCTTGTCAAAGATTGCTGTGAGTATAATTTTTTCAATTGACATTTGATCAAACTAAAAAAATGCAACAGTGCTGTGTGATTAGATCAATGTATAAACAAATCATTACCATATGGTAGAAATTTTTATTTGGTGAGCAGCTGGCCAAACCAAATGCTAAACATACGCCCGGGGAAAAATCGCCCCTTTTTCCTGCTCTATTCTTAAATCATTTTCAAGGCTAGTCTACCACTTTTTTTGAATTAAATTAAAAAATAGCAGAATAAACTATAGTTTTAGCTGCGCAATGACATCTATGTTTATAATTATTCCGTTGCCGAGATATACTTTTTTTAAATAAAAAACAATAAGAAAAAGATGATGAATTTAAATTACAAAATTTACCCACCTTGTTTAATTATAGTTAGTGCGGTGCAGTGGCGCTCCAGACAAAGTTTACCTACGTTCTCTAAATATAGTTAGCGCGATGCCGTGCGCCAATGATTGCAATATAATTCTAAAGTAAAAATAATAATAAGAAGAAGATGATGAACATGAATTACAAAATTTACTCACGTTCTCTAAGTATAGTTGGCGCGGTGCGTTAAATTGAGTTTGGCACCCCCGCACCAAGATTAGCTACGGGCGCGTGGCGCTCCCGCGCCACCGACGCTTATTATTATTTTTTAATAAATAAAACTTTGAATTAATTTTGTCATCAGTAATGCAAAACTTAAAAAAAAGTACTCTGTTGTTTTCGCCGATTTCCGCGCGGTTGAAGCAGATGGCGCTAGGAACTGGTTCCGTTTCTGCCACCAATTAAAACCGGTCTGTTTTTTTTGTGCGGTTTTTCTCAGGGGATGTTGGTTGTCTGCTCTGTACAATCCTTATTGTTGCCAAATGGCTGTTATTGTGCGGTTGGGAGGTTTTATTTGTCTATTTTTTTTAAATTTTTTATTTTGATCAATAAATCGATAACAAGGACCTAAATCAAAAAAGTGCTTCCTAAGAAAGTTGCGGAATTCCTTCTTCTTTCTTATGAGCCTATGTTTATTTTTGATCAATCAGTAACGAATGAGGAATATCGCTTTTAAGGATGGAGCGTTGGAATAATAATAATAATAACAAGAAGAAGAAGAAGAAGGTTCTGAATTTTAAAATTTACCCACGTTCTCTAATAATGGTTGGCGCGGCGCCACGGGGCTAAATCGCCTCGTGGCGCTCCCGCGCCACCCATGATAAACGCAGTCAAAAATTATAAAAAATTACTCTTACACCTTGAGATTTTTTTCGTAAAATTTTGTAATTTATTAAATTAATGCCAAAAACACCAAAATAGCCAGAAAAAACCGAAATTATAAGATCCCCTAAAAATTCAAATCAAAGTAAAAAAACCCAGTTCTCAGAGCCCTGTCATTTTCAGATATTCGAAGGCTTTACAGAAAAAACGAACAATTCTGGAACAAACCACGCCACCTGAATAAAATGAATTACAAGAATGTTGTTCATAAAATTGGGGACTGGGACAATTCGTTCTCGTCAATTCGCTCCCAGGACAATTCGCTCCCAGGACAATTCGCTCCCGGGACTATTCGCTCCTGGACAATTCGCTCCCTGGAAAATTCGCTCCCTGAAAAAATCAATTTTTGAAGAAATTGTAGGGGGGACGATTCGCTTCCAGGATTTTAATAAACTCGATTCTTATAAAACTTACTTTACTGTACAATTCGTTTTCTGTACAATTCGCTTGCTCCCTCTGGAAGAACGATTTTTGGTGAAATTGTAAGAAAGTATTTTGCTGCCATTACTTCTAATAAACATAATGTTTATAAAGCATATTTTGTTTGGTACAACTTGCTTCTAAAAGTTTTTGATTTTTTATATTTATTTATATTCAATCACGGATTGTTTTTTGCAAAAGATAAGATGGCTGCCAGAGCTTTCCTCCAAAACAAGTTACTTCCACAGGATATCTCGCCTGCGCAATTTTTAATGAAAAACTCATTTCCAGTACTTTTATTTATTCTTTGTTTTTATTGGTTTTCTGATTATAGTAAACAATAACCGATTGCACGGATTAAAAAACTCAAATAGATTTAATTCGCCGACAAAAGGATATTTCGCCAATAAATTAACACAAAAGATTTTGCTCAGATTCTTTTTAGGATCAATGATTACATTGCTACGCACCGGTAATTTATTCTGACGAAATCAATGTTTTTCGTTATTTTTTTAAAAAAATGATGGGTAATTTATTGATTGTTTATTATTAATTTATTATTGATTTAATTGTCATATAAACTATAACCTATTTTTGACAACTATATAAACTAAACTTAAAAATAAGTGAGCATAACAGAAAGCTTAGTTTTTTTATATTAAATTGTATTTATAAAAACAATGTTTATTTAATCCATTTAACAATTTTTTATATTCCACAACTTACCAAAACAACTTCTTTAAAAGACATATAAACAACGTGAAAATATGAGAAAAACATTAAAATTAATATTAAAATTTATAATTAAAATTGAAATGAGATCATATGAATGCATTTAATAGTGATGTCCCTACTCTGCAATATCATGCTCCGGAGCTCTGGCATTTTGAAGCCGAGGGAGCTCCGGAGCTCCGCCCCTTAAATGAGCGATTTCAAGCGTATTTAACCTTAAAATATGTTTTAAGTTATTCTACTTGCATATTTAGGGCTTCTTTATTTTGAATAAGTTTTCAAAAAAATTTAGTTTACAAAAATTTTTGATAAAATAATAATGTTATTACTCTTTAATTATACATGAAATAAATATTTACCAAAATATATCGGAGCTCCGGAGCTCCGGGAATTGCTCCGGAGAAAAAGTAAGTTGTATTAAAATAAACTAATTCTCGCAATAATCAAGGATTTATTAAAAAACCTGGCATTAACAGTTTTTTTTTTGGTGCAAACGCAATTTGTTTTTTATGAAACCTTTTCCAAAATGACAATATTGTTATGAACGGATATAAATTAATAAACTTTAAAAAAAAACTCCAGGTTCCAGAAAGGCTTATATTTTTTCAGCTTCAAAATGTCAGGATTTAAATTTATTTTTTTGTTTTCTTTCTATTCTGTTATTATACGAACTATTTTTTAGTCATGTCCCCCCGAGTTTATTGCTGCGAATCTTTTTATTGTTTTTCGGAACTCCGTAACCTTCGGAGTTTCACCTTCTTTTTGTGCTAACTTCATAAATAATTAATGAGCAGCGCCATTAGATATTTTGTGAAAAAAAATTTTTTTGAGATAACATTTTTTAAACCTTTAAAAATAAAAAATAGTTCTAAAAATGCGGATAAAATAATTTAAAGCATGTTTTAAGTTCAAATAAGTTTGAATGATATTAGAGGTAATAACATCACTAAATCGAAAGCTTAATTTAAAAAAAAAACATTTAGCGCTTCAAAGCCAAAGAATGAATCCGGCGGCAAATTGATGCATGCACATAACCCGGTGGAAATTTACAAAACACAAATATTATCTTTAATGATCATAATTAATTATTATTATTAATCCCGCACTGAAGAATAAACACCTTCAAAATTTTTTTAAAAAAAAGTAAAGAGATTAATTATAACAATAATAAAAAACTAAAATATTAATCAATACAAAGCTGCTTTTAAAGACACTCGTAAATGTTTAATATAACATGTAAAACATAGAAACTTCATTCACAACAATTTAAAAAAATTTTTAACTTAAGATATTTTTACATAAAGTTTTGCCAAAAATGTGTGAAACATTATGGCGTGAGACAACTGCGGACTAACTGTATTTAATATTAACAAATAACAACTTTTGATTATCTAGTTAAATAAAAGAGAACGATTTAACAAAATTTGTTTGCAATTTATTCCGGGGGTTAATTTTTTTAAAAAAAATTGTCCATAAAAAGGCTTTATACAAGTTGCGCTTAAAAAACCTTGTGAGCATGGAGATGAGCGATGCATTTTTAAGAAGTAAGATGCCCAGGGGGCGAATTGTTAAGAAAGCTTATTCTTCAGGGGGAGAATTATCCCTAATGAAGTAGGTTTAATAAAAATTGCGTTTACGAAAGCTCCCGGGAGAGAATTGTCCCTCCTAGAATTTATCCAACAATTGATTTTTCCAGGGAGCGAATTGTCCAGGGAGCGAATTGTCCTGGGAGCGAATTGTCCCGGGAGCGAATTGTCCAGGGCGCGAATTGTTTCGGGAGCGAATTGTCCCGGGAGCGAATTGCCCAGAAGCGAATTGTGTCGGGAGCGAATCGGTCGGAGCAAATGGTCCCCGATTCACAAAATTGTGAGCACTGTTTTACAATCAATTTTCGGCCAAAACTTTTAATTTCCTCATCCCCATCCCAAAATGCGGTCGAAATGCATTTTATTGTTTGTTATAAACACATCGTAGGTAAACCGCTTATCTTTTCATTTAACATATAAGTATATCCGGCATCCTGCGCGATAATAAATAAAAAAACCACACATCACCATTTAATTACAGTAAATATCGTGCTGGGTGTCGGATATACTTACATGATCTGCGGTTTAACTACGGTGGGTCAATTATTATTTATTTTTTGCGTAAACATTTAAGCATTTTTTTCGGCTTTGCAAGAACGAATTTCGCTCGGCGTAATATTCCGCACACGTTCCTCATGACTGATGAGCATTATAAGTTGTTAAAGAGTGGGTTCGGGCTGGGAAGAGACGTGGAGCAGGGCTGCTATTTTCTTTGTCCTGAGTGTCGGAACCCTCTTTGTTTGGTTTCGGAGATGGGTTTTCGGACTCTTCAAACCCTTTATTATCACAAGTTGGGATAGCGTCTGTCGCCTGAAGTGCGCTATCCGGTTAAAAGTAGTGTTGTAAAAAGTTACTTTTACTTTTACTTAAAGTAATAAAAGTAACGGATTTTGGATTACTTTTACTTTTACTTTTACTCGACATTTGAAATTTCAATTACTTTTACTTTTACTCTTACTCGACTTTTGAAATTTCAAATACTTTTACTTTTACTTTTACTCGGATTTTCCATTGCAAATACTTAAATTAATTTAAGTAAAATTTAAGTAATTTAAATGGGTAGATTTCCTATGGGCTTCTTGTAAAGTGAATGGCAGAAAACAATTTTCTGAGCCGCTAAAACGCTAAAACCATTTATTTTGACTAAAAAACTTATTAAAATGATAATTTATATATAAAATTAGCAAAAAAACTTTAGAACAGAGCTCTGGAGCTTCAAAAACCGGTCTTTTTCTCCGTTTCAAAATTACTTTTATTATACTTTTACTCTTACATTTACTTAAAAAAATAGACCTTACTTTTACTTTTACTTTACTTAAATAAAATTTCGACCATTACTTTTACTTTTACTTTACTTAAATTAAAAAATCACAAATTACTTTTACTCTTACTTTACTTAAATTAAAATTTTTCAATTTACTTTTACTTTTACTTAAAATAATTCAAAATCAATACTTTTTACAACACTAGTCGGAACCCTCTTTGTTTGGTTTCGGAGATGGGTTTTCGGACTCTTCAAACCCTTTATTATCACAAATTGGGATAGCGTCTGTCGCCTGAAGTGCGCTATCCGGTTAAAAGCGCGTTATTTTACTGTTATATTTTTACTTGATAAAAGGTTTTTTTTTAAAATAATTTTGTTGTAAATTTGGAAATTTTTCGTCATTAACTTTTGACATCCGTTTAATCTTTTATTATTTTTTGCACGGGTTACGTTTGCGATCATAACAATGTTTACGATTTCCGCGGCAAGCACTAAAAGACACCTACCACACCTACTACACCTACTACACCGACCGACCAACCGAGGGGTGAAACTCCTCTTGTTTCTAAAAATTTCCCTAAGCAACCTAAGCAAAACCTTAAAATCAAGCTAAATTTAATGTTTTGTTTGATTTTGAGGTTTTGCTTAGGTTGCTTAGGTCGGTCGGTGTAGTAGGTGTCTTTTAGTGCTTGCCATTTCCGCCGACAGGTTTCCCAAGGATGAAGGCATTTGTTATTCATTACCATATCATTATCATTCCATTTTCTGGGCTATTTGTCGCACTCGCTGATTATACTGTCGGGACACGGTCGCGCAGTTTTTAAAGGTGGCGATATGACATAAGGTGCTTAGTCGTTTTACGTTTTATCTTTTTTGTTTACACAAGCTATAAAATAAACGTAAATGACAAACAAACGCATACCTATGGGTACTTAGCTCCCAAAACGTTTCTCACAAAATCGGTTTTTTTTGCTGCATTCCGACCATGTTTCGTTTGTTTACCTATATAAAATAAGCAAATGCACCTGTTTTACCAATATTGATTTT
>JASAMX010033541.1:0-21175 GCA_030248175.1 Microlaimidae sp. YZB2_3
TTTTTCAGTGACGCCTGCGTCAGTTCCAAGTTCAATACCCGTTTTATTGATCTATCGCAGTTCAGCTCGGAGATTGTTGCTCTCGTTGACGTAGAAAGTGGATGTGGCCATTTGTTTTGGCCCCAATTAGAAAGACTGCTGGACGGAACTGTCCAACCTTTTGATTTTACTGGAATCTGCAAATCACTTTATTCTTTAAGAATACATGGGTATTTTTAACCTGGTTTTTGGTTTAATATGAAAAAAATTAATCATATAATTTTTTTTATTTTCTAAGAAAAGTAACAAGTTAGGCAATTGATAAGAAAATTATGAATAATTATAAAATGCAACCAAAGCTAAAGGTGGTTTCATAAATCATTTTAAAAATTGTTTATGAAAATTGTTATTTGTTTCTTTTTTTCAAATTATTGCATTCGCGATGCCTTATTACACATTGCAATAGATAGTACTCAATAATAATAAAATATTACACTTACCCTGACTTCCGAGTCCGGGTAGCCACCTCAAGTCGATATTCGTCAGGCAGTAGGCAAGGTATAATTAAATTTCTATATATCCCTATGAATTTTCTATAAACTTTCTGTATACCCTAGATTTTTTCTGAAGGGGGGGTCTGAAATTTTGAGGCTAAGGGGGAGACCACCCTACCCCCCCCCTCTTATGTCTCTCATGTATGTATGAGCGTTAGAATAACAGTAATAAGTGGAAGAAAATGAACATGAATTACAAAATTTTCGCAACGCTCTCTAATTGTAGTTGTCGCGGTGCTGTGGGGCTAAACCACCGCGTGGCATTTCTGCACCACCAAAGATTGGAATTATTTGTTGTTTTTTTTTTGTTTTGTTTTTTTTTGTTTTTTTTTTAAATAAAACTGTAAATTAATTTTTTTTTATCAGTAATGCAAGAATTAAAAAAAGTACTTTGTTGTTTCGAAATTTCCTGCGCGGTTGAAGTAGATGGCGCTGGGAACTGGTACAATTTCTGCCACTAATTAGAAACCGAGCACAGTCTTCTTTTCTTATGATGCAGTTTCTACAAGGGGCTGTCCGTTGTCTGTTCTGTACAATCTTTATTGTTGCCAAAAAACTGTTATTGTGCGGTTGGGAGTTTTATTTTCTTATCTTTTTCAATTTTTTATTTTGATCAATAAATCGATTTTAAGGACCTAAATGAAAAATGTGCTTCCTAAAAAAGTTGTGTAATTCTTTCTTCTTTCCAATGAGCTTATGGTTATTTTTGATCAATCAGTAACGAAGGAGGAATATCGATTTTAAGGATTGAGCGTTGGAATAATAATAATAATAAAAAGAAGAAGAAGGTTCTGAATTTCCAAATTTACTCACGTTCTCTAATAATGGTTGGCGCGGCTTCGCGGGGCTAAATCGCCCCGTGGCGCTCCTTCGCTACCCATGACGTTTATATAAAACAAATTTTTTTATTTTTTATAAAGCATTATTCAAAGATTTGAATTAAAAATCGTTTAGGTTTAATGCGATTGGATGATGTGAAACTCCTGTTTAAATCCTCCCGATTTACTCCCACTAACATTCGAAATTATATTTTAAACTTGTTGCAAAAGTTTGAAGTTGCTATGACATGGGACAATAGAAATTTAATTATACCTTGCCTACTGCCTGACGAATATCAACTTCGAGGTGGCTACCCGGACTCGGAAGTCAGGGTAAGTGTAATATTTTATTATTATTTGAGTACTATCTATTGCAATGTGTAATAAGGCATCGCGAATGCAATAATTTGAAAAAAAGAAACAAATAACAATTTTCATAAACAATTTTTAAAATGATTTATGAAACCACCTTTTAGCTTTGGTTGCATTTTATAATTATTCATAATTTTCTTATCAATTGCCTAACTTGTTACTTTTCTTAGAAAATAAAAAAAATTATATGATTAATTTTTTTTCATATTAAACCAAAAACCAGGTTCAAATTACCCATGTATTCTTAAAGAATAAAGTGATTTGCAGATTCCAGTAAAATCAAAAGGTTGGACAGTTCCGTCCAGCAGTCTTTCTAAATTGGGGCCAAAACAAATGGCCACATCCACTTTCTACGTCAACGAGAGCAACAATCTCCGAGCTGAACTGCGATCGATCAATAAAACGGGTATTGAACTTGGAACTGACGCAGGCGTCACTGAAAAAGTAATAATAATCATATTAATTATTATGATTATAATCATTGGTGAATACTATTTTGTAAGTTAGAGGCGGTGGTTACTCGGCGGTGAAGGAGTGAAAGACCAAAACCTACCCCAAAAACGGTAAAGAGAATCAGCGACTAAGCTAAGCCTAAGCAAAATCTAAGCTAAGCCTTAGCAAAACTTAAACCGAAGCAAAAGCTAAGCTGTCTAAGCCTAAGCAAAACCTCTAAGCCTAAGCAAAATCTAAGCTAAGCCTAAACAAAACCTAAGCCTAAGCAAAATTTAAGCCTAAGCAAAACCTAAGTTAAGCCTAAGCAAAATATAATTTGAGCCTAAGCCTAAGCAAAACCTAAGCTAAGCAAAACCTTACCTAACCCATTCCCTGTAATTTTTGGGATAGGCTTTGGCCTTCGGCTACCCGGCGTATGGTAATTTATATATCGTCAATACTACGACAAAATATAGCTTCCCGTATTATATTCACCTGGGTTTTTTTCATTGCTTATTTAATTTTATGGGGTATAGTTTGTTTTTGACTTATATTACTGTTTTAATGAAAACTAGAAACGGCGTTACTAGCAGTACAAAGTAGTTTGTTTTTTTAAACTGTTTGTTTATTTTATATAATCTTATATAATTGTATATTAATCTAATTTTTGCTGCGCATTATTTTTTTTTTTGAAAAAGAATAATACGCAGCAAAAAAAATTGGTTCTAAATCATGATTAAAGCCAATTTATTGATGTAGTAAGCTTATTTTAGATCGAAGATATATCGGCACCTGTACCGATCTTCACGATGGTGCCCAATCAGCCCCAGACTGCGAAAACAGCTAAACCTTACGATTCCGAGTGGAAAGTATGGGAGGAGTGGAATGTAAAGCGTCTGTATTTAATGTCCTACATACCCAGTGGGTTCTGGTCCCGTCTCATCACCCGAATCCTGGGCGAGGAAAACATACCTACTATTTGGGACCAGCTCTTTCTTGTCTCTCAGAACCAAAAAACGGAAAAAAGCGGAGCGGAGCAGTCGCTGAAAAAACTTTTCGCCGACAACAAACCGGAATGGCTGCTGTGGCAGACGGGGGTGGAAATCCAGGCTTTCGGACAAGTGCTCTTCTCCATGAAGGAATTCCTCCCTCTCGCGCAGATACGCGACATCAACTACAGTCGCGTTAAGTGGAAGTGCTACTTTGAAGGTATGGCCTTTCAGAAATTTTCAATTTCCCATTGTATTGCGCTGTTAATTAAAAAATAAGGTATAATTTAGTTAACACCAGTATTAACCGTTTAAAATGATTAACTAAACTATTTGTTGGGCAATCAAATTGTTACAAAATAGTCATTAATGCAGTTTATGTGCAATATTTGCAAGGTTGCAAAAGTCTGGCGGAGTGAGTAGACTGAGTTTCAAGCAAAAAAAAACGTTTCAACGTATTGTTACAACGTTATAAATAAAATTGTATTATGGTATGGTTCAAGACGTTATTCTGTAAAATGAATTCTATATCATACCAGGTTCATTAAAACAGCTTTATTCCTTTATTGTTATGCTTTAAGCAATTGCGCCGATTTTCAGGAGCAAAAGAAAACTTGTTTTATAATATGCATAGATACCATAATTTGGAAATCCGGTGTTTTTGTTTTAGGAGCCTGGCGAGATTTAAAGGCTGAGCAGTCGTCTATAATAGAGATAAACGTTCCCACGGGGCAGTTGCACCTTAAATATCCACTAAAGGAAGGTGGTCCTTTGACGGAAGAGATCTGGTTGGACAGTAACAGAAATACGACCACGCAGCTGTTGGCAATCGTTGTGGAGCTGATCGATACTCTGCTGGAAGATTGGTACCCCAGTTTGGGCACGAGGTTCGTCCACACTTCGGAAGGCAAGTACCTTGTTACCAGAATCGTGCCCTGCTACAAGTGTCTGGTGGACTTTCAAGACGCCGGCCTTGAGCACCAAGACAAGGATTGGACCATTCTCGGTTTGGACGACGGTTCCCCGGACAAATCCTCCAAGCAGAAATCTCAAAACAAAGAAAACAAGAAAAGCAGTGTTCACAAATCCCAGACCTTCTCAGATTCCAAACCTTCAGCGGAATCTGCTACCAAGGATAGTGGTCAAAAGTAAGTTTCTAAATGCCTGCAAGAAACGTTTGCGTCAGAAATTTGTATAGGTTTTTAAAATATCCGCGTAGGAATTAACACTATGATTTTGAGAGAAAAACTTAGAATTAATTTCATTTTACGTTCGCAATTTTTTCAGTACTCAAACTATCAACTTTTTAGTATAATATCAGTCTATTACTATCGATAATTATTGTTACGAAATTTCAGAATTCGCTCCACATCCTATTTGGAATTAGAAGAATTGAAAAAGTTGGGAGCGCCAGGGGGAATGTCGTACAGCTTTACAGTCGAAGAGTGCATTCTTTGCGCTCACGAAGCCAAAAATGCCAATTGCCCTACTCACGGAGAACTCAGCATTGAATCCATTGCTCCAGACATTGTAAGGCTTTTTTTCTTTCGTAAATTTAAGCTGGAAATTTTTACGCAATGCCAATCAAGTTAAAAATGATAGTTATTACAAGAGGTTTTTTGCTGAAAGATTTTGTTTGTCTAGCTAATGTAATTTTTCCGGCACACGTTCGTCAAGGGGACAAACCATGATGGATTACGGAAATTATTATTACCAAAAAGTGAATACTAGTATTCAGCTTTGAGTACTGCTTTTTTTCACGTATTGTAAATTGTAAAGTAAGCAACAAAGTAATGAATTATAAAAATATAAAACAAAATAATAAGAAATATTTTTTTATCTTTTAATATTAATCGAACAAAAAAGACTACATTATTATATTTTTGATTTCATTTTTGTAGTTTTGTTTAGATGTTTTTGGATATTAAAGACAAACACTTGGTCTTGCCAGACCAAGTACGCAGAGGTAAAATGTTGGGACGAGGTGCTTTTGGATTTGTTTTCAAAGCCAGTATACATGCGGTAAGTCAAAAATTGAAAAATTCTTAATAAACCGTGACTCAGTTTTTTTTTCGATGAAAAATTACTTTTTTGTTAAAAACATTCATTTATGTAGTTTCGTTCTTTTTCAAACATTTTAGAATCGTAATTATGCATAAAATTATTGTTTCAATGATTAAACAACGTATTTGTTATTTAGGAAGGAAAGAAAGTAGTGGAAGTTGCACTGAAAATGTTACAACCAGTCGATCCTGGCTTTGCGGCACGCCAAAGTGCATCTACTGCATATAAGGTTATTGCCTTTCTTAATGTTTTTCGCCACTATTATAATAGAACAAAGTAATTCGAAAAGCTTACATTTTAATCCTTATTTTGAAAAACATAAGTTAAAAACTTTAGGCGGCGTGGGCGAAATGGCAGCGAGACCCTACACAGTATTGTTGCAAAGCCTACTGCACAGCACGCCAGGAACTCAACGTCCTCTCCCATCTCAAACACAACAACATCGTTCCGCTGATCGGAGTTTGCCCACGACCCCTGGCCTTGGTAGTGGCTTTGGCCCCTCTCGGAGCTCTTAACTCCTTGTTGCAGAATTACAAAAGGAGTGGTGCCAAATTGCTTTTGACAGTTTTGCAAGAAACCCTTTCTCAAGTAAGATTTTCAATAATACTGTGTTAAGTTTTATCGTAATAGTTTTTGTTGTTTTTATTGGAAGTAAAAAATACGATAAATTTTGGCTAGAAAAACGCGCTTATTTTATTTTTAACTTTTGATTCTAAAGGATAGGATCATGTCGCTTTTTTTAGTTTTTACACACCAGTGAAAAATTTAGCCTGCTGTGTTTTTATTGTTTGATTTTTAATTTACTCGCCTAAAATATTTTAGTAGTGTACTAGTACTGTAATATTATTAGGGTATCTGACTTAATTTCGACCAGGCCTTAATTTCGGCCACCAATTTACGGTGTTAGAAAATTGGCTTATTTTTAAAACACAACTAGCACAAAAGTAACTGAGTAAATGTTGAATAAAGTGTTTTTGCAAAAGTTTTTTATTTGTGTTATTCTGCATTATCAACATTTTCATTCAAAAAGTGAATTTTTTGTGATTTTCTTAATTTTTGCTTTGTGTTTATTTGTTTAAATTGCATCAAATTTAGAACGAAGCAGTATATAACCTTAAAATATCTTCTATTTAAGGCTTAAAGTTGTTAATTTTCATGTTTTGATATTTTCTTCAAAATCACTTTGCAATGCGTTTAACTAACTTCGCATTTAGAGATTCCGTTAATTTCGGCCACCTTAAAATTTATGTGAAAGAACCGGCTGTTTTTTGCTGTTTTCAAATATTATCGTACTACCGTATTTATAAAGAATTTGTTTTTGTTCGTTTGACTTTTTTTGACGTTTTTTAAGCCAAAAAATTAACAAAAAATACAGGTTATTACAACTTGTTTTTTAAGGTTTTGACATAATTATTTAAAGTCTTGCTAATAACTATTAAAGTTTGCAAACGGGAAAAAACTAAGTAATATGTACTAAGAACTAAGGGTAAATTTGAAACCTTTAAATTTTTTTATTGTTCGTTTTGGCAATAGTTATAGCCAGTTCTTTCTAGGTGGCCAAAGTTAATGGCTGGCGCCTTAATTTCGGCCACTATAAAAAAAACTTTAAGCCTCCACTGATCATTAAGTGTAACAGAAATTTTCAAATTTTGCACTGGGATAACAAAGATAGCTATCGTTTAATTTTTAGACCAAATTTTGGGTCGATTGGAAAAACCATAAAAAACTTATCCAAAAAAGTAAAAAAGGTGGTGGAAATTAAGTCAGTTACCTTACAGATTTATGTTTTATTTTAGGTTGCCCGCGGTTTGGAATATCTTCACCAGCAACACGTTATATATCGAGATTTGAAGTCTGAAAATGTGTTGGTGTGGCAGTTTCCTCCTCCATTTAGTTTACTAAACGCCGTTGATGTACGTTTGAATCTAGTGCTAGGGGAGAATATAATTACAGAAAGTAGTTTAAAATTTTTTCTGGAAAAATCTTAACATGTATTTTATAAAAAAATAGTTTATATTAGGATTTTTTCTATATGACTTAATTTCTGTTTAACAATTTCTTCAAAACACAATAGAACTCGTAATATACTGATTAATACAAGTATATTCCTTTTTTATGTAATACTTGAATTTCTTTTTTTTAGCTAAAGCTAGGAGATTATGGTATCAGTCGAAGCGTTTTTCCTGCAGGAGGGGCTAAAGGATTTGGGTAATGGTCATTAATTACATTAATGAATTCATGTAAAATAAGATAAATAAGAACAAGAATACACTAAAAAGTAAAATTTAGGTAATTCCAGACAAAAATTTATTACTTGTTTTCAGGTAAATGAACTTAATTCATTTTTAATTTCGCTAAATTTTCGTATCAAAGGCGTACTTAGTATTTTATTTAAGTAGGAATTACGACAAAAAGGTAATTTATCGCTAGTCCACAACAAAACAGAATCTGAGTAGTGGAAAATTCTATAGGGTAGGGTAAATATCTTTCAAGGGGCTCCCGGAAATAATAATCCGGAGGTGATAATGCAGTTCAAAAACTACAGGGATGATATAATTATTCTTTAGTACGCTGAGTACCGGGTCATGTTATTAAAATGTTGAACTGTTAACAACTGTAAAAATAGCCAAGGATTATAAAAAAATCGTTTATAAACATTTTATTATTTTTACAAAAAAAAGAGCTTTTAAGTTTTTTTTTTTTTTTTTTAATTTAGAACTGAAATAATTTTATTTTTAGTGGTACTGAAGGTTTCATGGCTCCGGAAATAATGCGCTATAATGGAGAGGAGGAGTATACTGAAAAAGCAAGTTTTTTTTCTTCTTCTTTTTTTGTGTTCTTAAATGAATAATGTTCTTTAAGTATAGTGAATAATATTTTTTAGCTTTTATAGCCTGAAATTATCAAAGTTTAGGAAGACATAAATAAGTCTAAAACTGTTTCTATGTGCGCTTAACTTCAAATCTCTCGTTTTGCATTTACTATTATTACTGCTAAAATAGTATATAATTTTAAGGTGGACTGTTTTTCATACGCCATGTTTATTTACGAGCTTCTTAGTTTCAAACTGCCGTTTGAAGGACAAGAACAAGTAAAGGAGTTTATTCTAGACGGAGGAAGGCCACAACTGTCTCCATCAGTAAGACTATAATAGTTATTCTTTTTAATTATTCTTTTTAATACTTTTGGTGGACTGTTTGTTTTCAAATCAACAAACAAGGTTCTCCTATAGTTTATAGTTAATGCAAATTTATTACGGCTAAATTTTTGAAATTGTTTTTCTGAACTTTAGGAATTGTTGTATCCGTGTAATATCTTGGACCTTATGGTTGTGTCATGGGCTTCTAAACCAGAAGACCGCCCTTCGTCTAGTCAGTTGGTGTCCATAACTACGGCCCCGGAATTTTCTCATTTACTGGACGTGGTCTACTGATTCTGATGCAGCGGTAATTTAGTTAAAAACCTACTAAAAACCGCTTTTATAAAATTAATCCATTATTTTTTGTTTAATAATGTTTCTTTAATCATGGGACTAAAATCGAAGTAAGTAATATTTTTTCGATTGTAAGGTCAAAGTAATGGTCTGGTCATGAGTCATAGTTGTTGGTGTCACTGATGATTGTGTTTTAGGTACTAACGGGTGAAACGTTTACGGTAGACGACGGTTCTTCAGCATCGGACGACGGTTCCGGGACTTCGGACTGCGCCCCTACCGAAGGGGAGCTGTGGCTAAGTCGCGCCGACGGACAGATATCCGTCCTCACCAGCAATCAACACGGGTGGCTGGACTACAAGGTATTTCCGTTTTTAATTTAATCAGAATAAAATGATCGGAAATATAAAATAAAGCTGGTTGTCAAAAAATATTTTTTTAGGTTTTGAGATACTATTTTCTTAAAAACGCCGTAATTATTAAGAACACAGATAAGTGAATAACAAAATTATAAAACGTGAAATATTTTTGAAAAGCAAATTTATTATGGTGAACACTCAATCGAACATCAAATAAACAAAGTGAAACTATTAATGCACAAAAGCAAAATCACATATTGGAGATTTAACAGTTTTTTAAAGAATTGTTTATAAATTTTTTTCATCTTTATTTTAGAATATTTATGTTAATGAAGATTCGTTTGTTACTGCTATGTGTCTAGTGGAAGACACAGTTTGGTTAGGGGAGCTAACTGGCTTGATTCGAGTATTTTGGTAAATTTTATTTTATTTGCAGATATTAAAACAAATGATGCTAATTATATTTAAAATTTATATTGATACACATATTTTTGTTTGATTTAAATTTTAAAAACGGAATCTATTCATTTATTTATTGTTTTTTAAAACAATGTACCAAACCGTTTGCTCGGTACGGTAATGCACCCTTTCCCTCCCTCCTGCTTATAAACATAATAAACTAAAAAATGCCGCAAATAAACTTTATTTTTGTTTAATATAGACATTTTTACTTTAGTGCCAAAACCTACTGTGAAATGTACAGCTTTCCGCTGGCTCCGCATGTGCTTCCGAAAGAACAGAGTCCGAAACATCAGCTTTCTTTAGCCGTTTCTTCAATCCTATCTCTGTCCGCGTTAAAACTTGTGCTTGTTGCCACTGGACAACCAGGTTAAACAATAATAATGACGTAACGCTTTCTTTGATTTAAAAAGCAGAGAAAGTGCAAAATGTTATGTCTAAGTCACGTTGATTCTGTAGCAAAATGTAACTGGTTTTGTCTTGGCAACGACGTAATTATATTTTATACCATTTCAATATTGAAATCCACAAATTAGCTGATTCTAATAGAAAAACTGAAATGCCTAACTATGGATAAAATAATAATATATTGCAGCAAAATAATTGATTATTTTATTAGTCATAAATTTACATTTTTTGAAAAATGAAAACAACAGCTAAAGGATGAAATGTGTCTATTTCTTTGAGTAAAAAAACATTGAAGTCAAAGAAAATTCACAAAAATGCTCTAAGCATGTTTTTGATGTTGTTGAAAACATTTAGTGTTTTTAAAAGTTAACAATGTTTATGATGATAATGTTTATTTGTTTATACAAAATTATGGGCTCGCAAAAATTTCAAGAAAGATGTTTCTTACGACATAAGCTATATTAGTTTTTATTTTAGGTATTATAATATAATTTAGCGTATAATACTTTAATAATTTACGTTTTATACTGCGCTTTTGTTGTGAAATACGTTCATTTAAAAAGTTTTCCATTCAGAATTTTTAACGAATTGTTTAGTAATGGTCGTAATTTTGTTTAGGAACACTGATCCTATGTAGGATGATGGACAACTTAGGTGGCAAAGGGTCGGACCCTGTGATAGCCGCTTTCCGGCCCCATCCAGGGAAATTCACGCTGTCGCAGCTCTTCCTTCTATCAGTGGGTAAGTTTATTTGTCATGAAAAATTCTAGATTCACGTAAATATTTCTTTCGCGTGTTATTGTTTTTCCAAAAAGTATTTAAATGCAAATATTTGAGGGAGAAACGCCCATTGCAAAATGTCCTTATTTAGCTGTAGTGACGACGAATAAAATAAATTTCTTTCTCTATTATATTATTATTTTTTTTATAAAAAGTAATTAAAATGAAGGAAGATGTTTTTTAGAAAAGTAGAATTGTAGGTGGGTTAGTCTTCCGGTTATTATGTGACGACGTTCATCGCGAGCGGGGAGAAGCTAAAGCAGAGCCACACCATCCATCACTACGACCCGCCCCTGGATGGGGTGGAGGTATTTAAACTTGTCGCCAGCCAGACCGACAATCGATACGTCTGGAACATATGTATTTCCAGGTATGTTTATGTTCACTTTTTTTCTTTGTGTTTTCAGTTTTATAGGATTATGAAGAACCAAAATGGACAACGAAAATACAAACAGGTGTTGACTTCAATAAATTTAGAATTAATATTACATTTTGAATTTTTTAAACTAAGTAAACTATATTATCATTTATATAAAATTGAACTTTTACCTCCGGAAAATGGTCATACTTGTAACATTCTATTATTTAGTACGTCTCTTTGTGTGGGTTTGTTGAAATGTTTAACCAGTTTATTTTGATTCACCATTGTGTGTAACAACCTTTTTTTGTTTTTATCGCCAAAAATCATTTTGTTCATTCCACCTGTATTTTACTTTTAATTTTTCAGAAAAACAGTAAAATTAGGTAAGTAGCATAAAAAAATTTTGAATTATTCTTAGTTACACGTTTTACACTCAATATTAATTATAGGGCTACGCCTTAAAAACCAGCCTTATAAGAATTAAGTACACTATTTTTTAACCTATTTAAACACTTGCGACCACCAAGGTAACTTTTTCCTCGAAAAAATATATTTTATAAGTACTTTGTGATTTAGGAAGCATTTTGTATCAATGGAATACCCGAAGAAGAGCTATAATTGCCAAGTTAGATTGTTCAAAAATTGCTCCTTGTTCAGAAAGCATCAGCACAATCAATATTGATGAAAAAATGAGCCGTAAGAAAGCTTTTTATTATAAGTACGAAGTCCTTTAGGGCTGTCCTGTTGTTGAATATTATTAAAATTATTGTATTGTTGCATGACGATTAAAGACAGAAATAATTTGAAATTATTTATTCTACGTTTCAACCTGATAAAACACAGGCCTTCGTCAGGAAATCTGAAATTTTGAAAAAATTACTATGAATAAAAACACACTAAAACACGGGAAAGTATATATAAAAATACTAAATGATAATTTCAAAAAAGTGGATTATAATTTAAAATTTTGTAATAAAACCTTCTATATATCAGGTACTAAAGCTAAAGTCTTCCAGGCTCAAATTAAAGGCGTAACCGCTCTCCGTCAGGAAAAAATAAACAATAAACCCGCGAGCGAGAAAATTTAAAAAAAGTTTTCAGCGGTATCTAACCAATGTATTAGTGCGTCATGTGTTTCTCGCACGGATATTTTCTCAAAGAACAAGGTATTTCTACCGCTCATCTATTTTCACCCGAAGACTTATCTTAATTACAAATTTCCGACTAGAATATAAAAAATCAAAGTCCTATTAGCGATATTATGTCACGGCAAAAACGAAAACGAATATGTCCAGATTACGGGAAGAAAGAGAGCGCGAAAGGAGGAGTCGGCATGCAAAAGAATATGCACCACAAAGCTAATTGATATAAAGCTCTGGGCCCATAATATATGGCACAAAGCGCGAAGGGATATTCCCCCATCCGAGCTCCAAAGAAGTTCCATCAGAAGTTGAAGCATCCCCTTCAAAACCTCGCACATTGTATCTTAATTTTTTACTGATTTAAAGGCGTAACCGCTCTCCGTCAGGAAAAAAAGACGATAAACCCGCAGCAAAAATAAAAAAAAGTTCAGCTATCAACAATATAGTGCCAGTTCTCTGCACGATATTCTCAAAGAACGATACTCTCACTCCTCTATTTCACCAAGACTATCTATACAAATTCCGACAAAAAAAAAATCAAAGCCAAGCGAAAGCACGCAAAAACAAAACAAAAGCCAGATCGAAAAAGAGAGCAAAAGACAGAAAAAAAGCACCACAAAGAAAAAACCCCAAGCACAAGCACAAAAACCCATCCAGCCCAGAAGACCCAAAAAGCATCCCCTCAAAACCCCGCACATCAAAAAACAAAAAAAAAGGCGACCCAACCAAACACAAATGGTTTATTATAACATGGTGTCTGAAAGACAGGGAAATGGAATAAAACTGATCACAAAGGAGGTTTTAATGCGATTAACGCAAAAGTTGCAATACGCAGCTTACTATTGTATTAACATAAGCAAAGAAGAAAACTGAGATTCAATATACGGATTAGTATACTTCAAAATTCGTCTGAGTATAAGGTGTTAATTTAAAATCCAATCCTCAGTTCGCCAAATAGCTGCAAAGAAGTCCTTGTTTCGTGAGTCTAAAACTTGAGGTTCCTCCCGATAGTTGTCCAGAAATCGTTGAATTAGACAGCGATAGCCTTTGCCCACAGTTATAATAAAACAATCTCGTGGATTTCCTCCGTATTTTCGATGTCCGTATTCGTCCTAAATAAAATAAGTTATAAGAAACAACTTCAAATCCGAATATTAGAAATAAATTGAAATCTAGATCTTTAAATAGATCACATTTATGAAAATTTAAAATCCACAAAAATAATGTTGGTTTTGGTTGTTGTTTTTGTTTCATTACCTGAAACTTATCTTCCTTATGCAGATTATGCAAGGGGCAGGCGCTAAGACAAGCCAGGAGGGGCGAAAAAATTTCACCCCTATGGTTGAGACTCTTCGTCCAACATTAATAACGATGTTAGCAACCTTTACCGCTAGAATGTTCACTGCATGCAGTGTTCACCCATTCCGAGGTCTTCGTCTAAAGGATTTGTTAAGTCGCCTGATATTGATCTCACAATTTAACGTCGTACATGAGCAGCATAGGTGTTCCTGCAAGGCCAGTGGTACGAACTCCACACACAATAGAGCTGTATTTGTCCACTGGTTTGCTAGATGGAAAACTGCCATGTGTGGCCGACGTACAACAACCTTTTTTCTAGCCATGCTAAGCTGGACTCATTTCTATGAGAAAAAAGATTCAGCAACCAGGTGGTACCCGTAGGCCCTTCGAATGCTATCCGAAGGTCAGCGCGGTCCTGGTGGCTCAATGGCTCATTGGTTTTGGTTTCAACGTTTTCTTGTTTTTCTAGTAATACTACATCGCAAAAACCCCGCTTGCCTGTTTAGATGTCATGGAAGAATGCATTTTAGCAGATCGATAGAGTTTTTCCAGAATTTGGGATACTTTACTGCCTTGACTGGACCTGCCAGTGCTTCCTGGGCTTTTGTCCGCCGTACTGTCCTTTTCGGAAACCGGGGAGTCTTGAAACATGACGGGGCGCTTTCTCGGATCGATCGGCATCACCACTCGGATGTCTTCCAGGTGAGTTCGAAATGCTGTCACTGGTTTTAACTAAAGATATTTATATTTTGGTAATTTAGTCCACTCCACGATTGCTTTGGACTTTCCACTCAGTGTTATCAACTTTCTTGTCTTTAACTGACAAGAAGACCGTTTTATGTATTTTTATAATTAAAACAATAGTAAAGAAAACCATTGTAAAAACATTAGTTTCACAAAAACATTTCAAAAATTATTCTGTTACAAACTGAAACTTATTGTCAACTGGAACAATCTAAATATAAATCATACTTGATCTGCTTCGGCCACAATAACCACTCCCCACGTTGTTCCCATATACAAGTAAGATCCATCCTCTTTTTCTATTAAAGACATAGAAGTGACTTGACATCGTCCAGCTATAACGGATTATTTAAAAGTTTTTTGTGCCAATTAGTATTGTTCCTTTCCTACATCACTAATTGAATCCAGAGTTTTTGTGATTTTAACCGGACAAAGTTCCGGAGCTCCGCCCTTTAAATGAATAATCTAAAAGTTACATTAATATGTGTTCATTTTACAAAAGTAAAAAATTAAGATACAAATAGTGCGGAGGTTTTGAAGGGGATGCTTCAAACTTCTGACACCGGAACTCCATTCTGGAGCTCGGATGGGGGGAATATCACACTTTGTGCATTATGTGCCAATATATTAGATGGGCCACCAAGAAGTTTATATCAAACAATTAAAAGCTTTAGTGGTGCATAAATTCTTTATGCAATGCACCAGACTCCTCACTTTCAGCGCTCTCTTTACATTCCCGGAATACTGGACATAATTTCAGTTTTACCAAGTTTTTAGCACGTGACAATAATAATCAGCTAATAAGGACAATATTGATTTTTTAAATATTCATAGTACGGAAATTTGTAAATTAAAGATAAAGTCTATCAGGGTGAAAATAGATGAGTGGTAGAAGTAACCACTCGTTCTTTGAGAAAATATCACGTGCAGAGAAACACATGACGCAACTAAATAACAATTGGTTAGATAACCGCTGAAAACTTTTTTTTAAATTTTCTCGCTCGCGGGTTTATTGTTTATTTTTTCCTGACGGAGAGCGGTTACGCCTTTAATTTCAGCCTGGAAGACTTTAGCTTTAGTACCTGATATATATAAGGTTTTATTACAAAATTTTAAATTATAATCCACGTTTTTTGAAAATATTATTTAGTATATTTATATCTACTTTCCCGTGTTTTAGTGTGTTTTTATTCATAGTAATTTTTTCAAAATTTCAGATTTCCTGACGAAGGCCTGTGTTTTATCAGGTTGAAAAGTAGAATAAATAATTTCAAATTATTTCTGTCTTTAATCGTCATGCAACAATACAATAATTTTAATAATATTCAACAACAGGACAGCCCTAAAGGACTTCGTACTTATAATAAAAAGCTTTCTTACGGCTCATTTTTTCATCAATATTGATTGTGCTGATGCTTTCTGAACAAGGAGCAATTTTTGAACAATCTAACTTGGCAATTATAGCTCTTCTTCGGGTATTCCATTGATACAAAATGCTTCCTAAATCACAAAGTACTTATAAAATATATTTTTTGATAAAAAGTTACCTTGGTGGTCGCAAGTGTTTAAATAGGTTAAAAAATAGTGTACTTAATTCTTATAAGGCTGGTTTTTAAGGCGTAGCCCTATAATTAATATTGAGTGTAAAACGTGTAACTAAGAATAATTCAAATTTTTTTACGCTACCTACCTAATTTTACTGTTTTTCTGAAAAATTCAAGTAAAATACAGTGGAATGAACAAAATGATTTTTGGCGATAAAAACAAAAAAAGGTTGTTACACACAATGGTGAATCAAAATAAACTGGTTAAACATTTCAACAAACCCACACAAAGAGACGTACTGAATGATAGAATGTCAGAGTATGACTTTTCCGGAGGTAAAAGTTCAATTTTATATAAATGATAATATAGTTTACTTAGTTTAAAAAATTCAAAATGTAATATTAATTCTAAATTTATTGAAGTCAACACCTGTTTGTATTTTCGTTGTCCATTTTGGTTCGTCATAATCCTATAAAACTGAAAACACAAAGAAAAAAAGTGAACATAAACATACCTGGAAATACATATGACCAGACGTATCGACTGTCGGTCTGGCTGGCGACAAGTTTAAATACCTCCACCCCATCCAGGGGCGGGTCGTAGTGATTGATGGTGTGGCTCTGCTCTAGCTTCTCCCCGCTCGCGATGAACGTCGTCACATAACCGGAAGACTGACCCACCCACAATTCTACTTTTCTAAAAAACATCTTCCTTCTTTTAAGTACTTTTTATAAAAAAAATAATAATATAATAGAGAAAGAAATTTATTTTATTCGTCGTCACTACAGCTAAATAAGGACATTTTGCAATGGGCGTTTCTCCATCAAATATTTGCATTTAAATACTTTTTGGAAAAACAATAACACGCGAAAGAATATTTACGTGAATCTAGAATTTTTTCATGACAAATAGACTTACCCACTGATAGAAGGAAGAGCTGCGACAGCGTGAATTTCCCTGGATGGGGCCGGGAAAGCGGCTATCACAGGGTCCGACCCGTTGCCACCTAAGTTGTCCATCATCCTACATAGGATCAGTGTTCCTAAACAAAATTACGACCATTACTAAACAATTCGTTAAAAATTCTGAATGGAAAACTTTTTAAATGAACGTATTTCACAACAAAAGCGCAGTATAAAACGTAAATTATTAAAGTATTATACGCTAAATTATACTATAATACCTAAAATAAAAACTAATATAGCTTATGTCGTAAGAAACATCTTTCTTGAAATTTTTGCGAGCCCATAATTTTGTATAAACAAATAAACATTATCATCATAAACATTGTTAACTTTTAAAAACACTAAATGTTTTCAACAACATCAAAAACATGCTTAGAGCATTTTTGTGAATTTTCTTTGACTTCAATGTTTTTTTACTCAAGAAATAGACACATTTCATCCTTTAGCTGTTGTTTTCATTTTTCAAAAAATGTAAATTTATGACTAATAAAATAATCAATTATTTTGCTGCAATATATTATTATTTTATCCATAGTTAGGCATTTCAGTTTTTCTATTAGAATCAGCTAATTTGTGGATTTCAATATTGAAATGGTATAAAATATAATTACGTCGTTGCCAAGACAAAACCAGTTACATTTTGCTACAGAATCAACGTGACTTTGACATAACATTTTGCACTTTCTCTGCTTTTTAAATCAAAGAAAGCGTTACGTCATTATTATTGTTTAACCTGGTTGTCCAGTGGCAACAAGCACAAGTTTTAACGCGGACAGAGATAGGATTGAAGAAACGGCTAAAGAAAGCTGATGTTTCGGACTCTGTTCTTTCGGAAGCACATGCGGAGCCAGCGGAAAGCTGTACATTTCACAGTAGGTTTTGGCACTAAAGTAAAAATGTCTATATTAAACAAAAATAAAGTTTATTTGCGGCATTTTTTAGTTTATTATGTTTATAAGCAGGAGGGAGGGAAAGGGTGCATTACCGTACCGAGCAAACGGTTTGGTACATTGTTTTAAAAAACAATAAATAAATGAATAGATTCCGTTTTTAAAATTTAAATCAAACAAAAATATGTGTATCAATATAAATTTTAAATATAATTAGCATCATTTGTTTTAATATCTGCAAATAAAATAAAATTTACCAAAATACTCGAATCAAGCCAGTTAGCTCCCCTAACCAAACTGTGTCTTCCACTAGACACATAGCAGTAACAAACGAATCTTCATTAACATAAATATTCTAAAATAAAGATGAAAAAAATTTATAAACAATTCTTTAAAAAACTGTTAAATCTCCAATATGTGATTTTGCTTTTGTGCATTAATAGTTTCACTTTGTTTATTTGATGTTCGATTGAGTGTTCACCATAATAAATTTGCTTTTCAAAAATATTTCACGTTTTATAATTTTGTTATTCACTTATCTGTGTTCTTAATAATTACGGCGTTTTTAAGAAAATAGTATCTCAAAACCTAAAAAAATATTTTTTGACAACCAGCTTTATTTTATATTTCCGATCATTTTATTCTGATTAAATTAAAAACGGAAATACCTTGTAGTCCAGCCACCCGTGTTGATTGCTGGTGAGGACGGATATCTGTCCGTCGGCGCGACTTAGCCACAGCTCCCCTTCGGTAGGGGCGCAGTCCGAAGTCCCGGAACCGTCGTCCGATGCTGAAGAACCGTCGTCTACCGTAAACGTTTCACCCGTTAGTACCTAAAACACAATCATCAGTGACACCAACAACTATGACTCATGACCAGACCATTACTTTGACCTTACAATCGAAAAAATATTACTTACTTCGATTTTAGTCCCATGATTAAAGAAACATTATTAAACAAAAAATAATGGATTAATTTTATAAAAGCGGTTTTTAGTAGGTTTTTAACTAAATTACCGCTGCATCAGAATCAGTAAGAGAGACCACGTCCAGTAAATGAGAAAATTCCGGGGCCGTAGTTATGGACACCAACTGACTAGACGAAGGGCGGTCTTCTGGTTTAGAAGCCCATGACACAACCATAAGGTCCAAGATATTACACGGATACAACAATTCCTAAAGTTCAGAAAAACAATTTCAAAAATTTAGCCGTAATAAATTTGCATTAACTATAAACTATAGGAGAACCTTGTTTGTTGATTTGAAAACAAACAGTCCACCAAAAGTATTAAAAAGAATAATTAAAAAGAATAACTATTATAGTCTTACTGATGGAGACAGTTGTGGCCTTCCTCCGTCTAGAATAAACTCCTTTACTTGTTCTTGTCCTTCAAACGGCAGTTTGAAACTAAGAAGCTCGTAAATAAACATGGCGTATGAAAAACAGTCCACCTTAAAATTATATACTATTTTAGCAGTAATAATAGTAAATGCAAAACGAGAGATTTGAAGTTAAGCGCACATAGAAACAGTTTTAGACTTATTTATGTCTTCCTAAACTTTGATAATTTCAGGCTATAAAAGCTAAAAAATATTATTCACTATACTTAAAGAACATTATTCATTTAAGAACACAAAAAAAGAAGAAGAAAAAAAACTTGCTTTTTCAGTATACTCCTCCTCTCCATTATAGCGCATTATTTCCGGAGCCATGAAACCTTCAGTACCACTAAAAATAAAATTATTTCAGTTCTAAATTAAAAAAAAAAAAAACTTAAAAGCTCTTTTTTTTAAAAATAATAAAATTTTATAAACATTTTTTTATAATCCTTGCTTTTTTCGTTTTAACGTTCTTTCACGGTACTCAGCGTACTAAAGAATAATTATATCATCCCTGTAGTTTTCAAACTGCATTATCACTTCCGGATTATTAATTCCGGGAGCCCCTTGAAAGATATTTACCCTACCCTATAGAATTTTCCACTACTCAGATTCTGTTTTGTTGTGGACTAGCGATAGAGTGCCTTTTTTGTCGTAATTCCTCTTTAAATAAAATACTAAGTACGCCTTTGATACGAAAATTTTAGCAAAATTAAAAATGAATTAAGTTCATTACACTGAAAAACAAGTAATAAATTTTTGTCTGGAATTACCTAAATTTTACTTTTTAGTGTATTCTTGTTCTTATTTATCTTATTTTACATGAATTCATTAATGTAATTAATGACCATTACCCAAATCCTTTAGCCCCTCTGCAGGAAAAACGCTTCGACTGATACCATAATCTCCTAGCTTTAGCTAAAAAAAAAGAAATTCAAGTATTACATAAAAAAGGAATATACTTGTATTAATCAGTATAAAAAGAGTTTCTATTGTGTTTTGAAGAAATTGTTAAACAGAAATTAAGTCATATAGAAAAAATCCTAATATAAACTATTTTTTTTATAAAATACATGTTAAGATTTTTCCAGAAAAAATTTTAAACTACTTTCTGTAATTATATTCTCCCCTAGCACTAGATTCAAACGTACATCAACGGCGTTTAGTAAACTAAATGGAGGAGGAAACTGCCACACCAACACATTTTCAGACTTCAAATCTCGATATATAACGTGTTGCTGGTGAAGATATCCAACACAGGCAACCTAAAATAAAACGTAAATCTGTAGGGTAACTGACTTAATTTCGGCCACCTTTTTTTATTTTTTTGGATAAGTTTTTTTTTTGGTTTTTTCAATCGACCCAACATTTGTTCTAAAAATCAAACGATAGCTATTTTTCTTATTCCAGTGCAAAATTTTAAAATTTCTGTTACACTTAAAGATCAGTGGAGGTTTAAAGTTTTTTTGTTGTAGTGGCCGAAATAAAGGCGCGAGCCATTAACTTCGGCCACCTAGAAAGAACTGGCTATAACTATTGCCAAAACAAACAATAAAAATTTTTAAAGGTTGCAAATTTATCCTTAGGTATTGTTCTTGGTGCATATAACTTAATTTTTTCCCATTTGCAAACTTTAATAGTTATTATGAAGACTTCAAATAATTATGCTAATACCTCAAACAAGTTTAATAACCTACATTTTTTGTTGTATTTTTGTTTGGCCTAAAAAACGTCAAAAGAAGTCAAACGAATAAAAAAATTCTTTATAAATACGGTAGTACGATGATATTTGAAAACAGCAAAAAACGGCAGGTTCTTTTATATAAATTTTAAGGTGACCGAAATTTACGGAATCTTAAAATGCGCAGTTAGTTAAACGCATTGCAAAGTGATTTTAAAGGAAATATAAAAACATGAAAATTAACTGTTTTGAACCTTAAATAGAAGTTATTTTAAGGTTATATAGTGCTTCGTTCTAAATTTAATGCAGTTTAAACACAAAGCAAAAATTAAGAAAATCACAAAAAATTCACTTTTTGTATGAAAATGTTGATAATGCAGAATAACACAAATAAAAAACTTTTGCAAAAACACTTTATTCAACATTCATCCAGTTACTTTTGTGCTAGTTCTTTTGTGGTTTAAAAATAAGCCAATTTTTTAACATCCTAAATTGGTGGCCGAAATTAAGGCCTGGCCAAA
>JASAMX010033543.1:0-13916 GCA_030248175.1 Microlaimidae sp. YZB2_3
ATCAGGAACAAACGAACAAATTAAACAAAATAAAATTAATTTTTACCAACTAAAAAAATAAAGTTAACAAATATTATCAATTTTCTTTCCACAAAATGTTTACAAAATTAAAGGTAACAAATCGAAAATAAAAAAACGAAATTGTAATTAAAACTTTATTATAAGAAAATAGTTTTAAAGTCAACAAACAAACTTAAGAAAACAAAACTTAAGCACAAACAATTTGGGTTTTGGGTTTTAATTACTCTATTTGTTTTATTTTTTTATTTATTAATTCATTCCTGTTTAGTTTTAGTGTCCGGAATTTTGAACGCCAGCACTTGATCGCCGAGCATTTGACCGCCAGAATTAGAACGCCGCGCACTTGAACACCGAGCATTAGACCGCCGTAGAAATTGCGTATAAATTTTATACAAATTTCTGTTTTCCGCCACCGTAAGAGAATTCAACACAGCACTACGACAGTATAAACTCCAGAAAATTATTGTGAACTCCCCGTAATAACGTCATGGCGTGTGCATCATCTTAGTCAAAATAAATGGCGGTTTATAGCCAAAAAGACCTTTTTTTGAAGGTACATTTTATGCTGTTAAGAAATTTTTTTAAAGTGCTTTAACCAGTAAATGAATATTTGTTAGATTGCCGAGAGCCTGGCGGTTCTAAAAATATTTTTACTTATTTTCTGGTATTCACCAATTTTGTATAGCAACCGCTAAAAAATGTCTCAAAATTCAGTCGTGAAAAAAATTAAAATTAAAAAATTTGATAATTTATTAAAAATGCCTCATAATACAATTTAGCTTAATTTTTAGGCTTTGTTTGGGCTTAGAAAAAATAAATCTGATTAAAAATAAGCTTTAATTAGCTTTTTAAGCAAAAACAAATTTGTTGTCGATATTTTTGGTGGTTCCTGTGATTATCAAATTTATAATTACTTTTGTAAATTTTTAGATTCTCCGGACTTTCAGGAATGTTAAAACACAGTTTTTTATATTTAGCAGTTAATTAAATTTTTTTCTTAACAGTAAAAATAGTGTACCCAAAATATTGTTATTTTTGCCTATATTTTACCCCATATTATCAAAAATCGTGTTTTAATCATTTTTTAAAGTTTAAAATTGAGATTTTTAGGTCAGAATTGACCTAGAAACATGTTTTCATTTAGTAATTGTAGCGTGGAAATTTCTAATCGATTTTTGGTACACGTATAGTACCTGTGCCAAGGCAAGAAGCACTAAAGAACTACATGTTTAAATCATTAAAATAAATAACTAACCATTCAGGTTCACTAAATGTTTTCTTTGATTTTAAGTTTTGCTAAGGTTTAGATAAACTAGATTTTTGACTTATTGTTTATTGCCAAAACAACATTGTTTCGTTTAAATATTCTATTAAAATCATTTTTTATATTGTTGATTTTATTTATTTTCGAGGGGGGGGGGGAGTTTAAAACTAAAAGAAAGAAAGAAAACTCGCAACATTGGTGGCGAGTTTTCTTTCTTTCTTTTTCTTTCTTAAAGCAACGCGTACTACGGCGGTCTAAAGACTGGTTCATACTTGTAAAAACATCCTTTGAACAAAGTCCAAAGGACAAACACAGCGTATAAATGTATGTAAAAACGTCCTTTGGACGAAGTCCAAAGGGCGTTTTTACATAAGTATGAACCAGCTTTAATGCTCGGCGGTCAAATGTTTGGGGTTCAAGTGCGCGGCGTTCTAATGCTGGCGGTTAAATGCTCGGCGATCAAGTACTGGCGTTCAATTTTCCTAAAATCTTAGTTTTGGGCGGCTAACTCGGTTTTACTCGACTTTTATTTTTAAGATTAAGCCTATGCATTTCTAAGCCTAATAGAAGCTTTAAAAACAACCTAAACTTTAACAAATAGTTGTGCGAACAAAGTTTAGGTTTTTTTTAGGCTTAGCTTAGGCTTAGTAACGCGAAAGCTTAACCTTAAAAATAAAAGTCGAGTCAAAAAGTCAGGTAAAACGGCAAACACTAAATTCCACCGACTCCGACTCCGACTCCGCCTCAAATTTCTGCAAACTATATATTGATGTGCAGGTTAGGCGGAATGAACAAAATCTCGAACAAAATGAACTAATTTTAATGGTTTTTGAATCAAAAATAGAATATAATTAATTATTCTCGAGAAACTTATAAACTTCCAATTAGTATTCTAGTCTAAGAACATGGTTTAGATTCTTTGTTTGGATTTGTTTCGATAAAGATTTTTCTAGAATGTAGGGTTTGGCTAAGGGTTAAGATCCACTATTTTTGGTTTTGAAATTGAAACATTAGTTATGATAAATATGAAAGATGTTATATGTTAGAGTCTTTCCAGAACAAATAATTTAAGACAAAGAAAACATTATTTCTCCTAAGCCTAAGCGAAACCTAAAAATTCAAGATAAAAGTTTAAAAAACTTCGAACCTATTTAAATGCCAAATAATTTACTGCTTAGGAAAAAAAATATTTATTTTGGAAGATATTATGATGAAAATATATTTTCCGGACATCAAAAGGTTTATAAAAATATTGCAGAAAACTTTTGAAAACTTTTACATTTGAAAATTAGGCTAATTTCCGTGATATATTGCACGAAAATTACGTAATTCAATTAACATGGACAAAATTTGCATAATATTAAAAACTACGGTAGGTTACGGTAGATTTTGGACGGAGTCGGAGTCGGAGTCGGTGGAATTTAGTGTTTGCCGGTAAAACCGAGTTAGCCTTTTCTGCAAACACTAAATTTCACTAACTCCGACTCTGCCTAAAATTTCTGCAAATTTTATATTGATTGGCAGGCTAGTCGGAATTAACAAAATCTCGAACAAAATAAACAAATTTGAATTCTTTTTGAATCAATTTTGCGCCTTCAACGTGGAATTTTTTAAAAAATTAATAATTTTTAACTGAATTATACTATAAAAAACATTAAATTAAGTTAAAAAACCGTAAAATTAGTAAATTTAAAATGGAATATAATTAATTATTCTCGAGAAGCTGCTAAACTTTTAATTATTATTCTAGTGCAGGAATATGGTTTACATTCTTGTTTTGATTTGTTTGATTAGGGATTTTTTATGTGAATTTAGGGTTTGGCTAAGGTTTAAGATAAAGAATCACGGTTTAGATTGGTTTTTAAATTAAAATATTTGTTATAATAAGTATGAGTGATATTTAATAATAGAAAATTTTGCAGAACAAAATTTAAAATAAAGAAAACTTTTTTCCTAAGCTTAAACCAAATCTAAAAATCAAGATAAAAGTCTAAAAAAAGTTAAAAAAAAAGCTATTGAAATCCCGAATTAGTTTACTGCTTAAAAAATAAGTTGGAAGATATAATTCCAAAAATATTCTTTCCAGACACCAAAATCATTTTAAAAATACTTTTGGAAGGTGTTAAAGTTTTTTGCAACTTAAAACCTCACTAATTTCCATGATATATTGCACGAAAATTGCGTAATTAAGTCAACAGTGAAATATTTGTATAATGTTAAAAATTACGGTAAATTACGGTAGATTTTGGACGGAATCGGAGTAGTCGGTGGAATTTAATGTTTGCCTTATGTTTTCTTGTAAAAAATTGTCTTATTTAACCACACCTATTTAATTTTGTCTTTTTTACCGGTATTCGTTTTATTCACCAGCAAGACTTTGTTGTACTGGGCCAATTTGACTCGGTTCAAGCCCGGTTTACACTGAAGTTGGTAGCACTGCCACCGCTGTTGTGTCACCCGTTAAACATACTACGTGTTCACACTGAGATGGCATTGCCACCGCTGCCGTGTTCGATCCACAAATCCGTCACCCGTGGCAGCTCCCTTAAGAAAAAAACGCATGAGAACGCGCACATGGTTAAAAAAAATCAATGACAAATATTACGGTTTTTACATAAACGCTTTCATTGAATAAACAAAACCAACGAAAAATATTCGGTTGTTTTATTACAAAACCTACCGTGCTATTCATAAAACTTTCGATTTTGGTCGGTCCGTTTTGATCATTGGAAAGTGGACTGGGTCCGTTTTTATCATCGGAAATGCCCGTTTTGATGATCAAAAAAAGTGGACTGGGTCCGTTTTTATCATCGGAAAAGTCCGTTTTTGTCATCGGAAAAACGGACCCAGTCCGTTTTTCGATGATCAAAACGAACCCAGTCCGAAATTGGCCGGGTCCAAAAGTTTTATGAATAGCACGGCTAATATTTATTTAAAAAAAGCAACAAATAATTTTTATTAAAAATAAATTTCAAGTAGTTTTTTTCCGAATTTTAAACAAACGTAAATACATTCATAATATAGTATGGAAAAGTGTATACATATTATTTATAGAAAAGTGCTTGAATATGAATTTGCAATTTTTATGCATTAATAAAAGATTTGCAAATTTTTCTGCTGCGCAGTTTTTAATATAAATTTAATGCGCGGTTTTGGAATAAAATAGTATTAAACAATCAATAAACAAAATTATTTACCTATGTGTAATTAAAAGAAAGGTTTTAAGTTTGTTTCTTTGATTGCTATACTTTTTAGAAATAAAACTTTAAAAAATTTGGCTACTGATTAGGATGGACTTCTGATCAAGTTCAGAACCGTTGGAAACTTTATTACAAGCGAGAAAAAGCATACATGGAGAGAATCAACCAGGCAAACAGCTGAGAAAAAGTAAAATGAATACAAGTAAAAAAAGTGCTAGCTACCGACATTTTCTTAGCTCTACACGCGTCGAAATGCTCGCCAGCCGTGGCAATGCAACGACAGAACCTGCGGTCAACCACTGGCATCCCCCGCACCCCGGAACCGTGAACGAACCTGCGCACAACCCACACAAAGAAGAACCCCTCCAACAGCCACTAGAAAACCGCAAACAAAAAAAAAAACCCACCCCAAACACAACAGACCACCCACACCCGCAAACAACAAGCCAAAAGCGAAAAAACCCAAAAAACCAACCCAAGAAAACAAACACCAAAACACCACCAAACCCCTCATAAAATACTGGTCTTCGTAAATTACAAGTCTATCAATAACTTTTTTTATTCTGAACCATTTGCGTTGAAATTTGAAATGAAAAAAGATTAAAAAAAAAAAAAAAAAACAAAAAAAAAAAGATATGCCATGTGCAAACTATTTAAAATTTCATGTACGTAGCTGTTGTCTACCAGCTCTCACGAGCGCAAACCAAACACACAAAAAAAAAAAAAAAAAAAAAAAAAAAAAAAAAAAAAAAAACAAACCAAAACAAAAAAAACCCAAACCACAACCCAAAACAAAAAAAAAACACAAACCCAAAAAAATATGTGTTTAAAGTTATTCCAGTTTTAAACTTTGGCCACTTGTAATTTTTCGCACCCCCCCCCCCCCCCCCCCCCCCCAACCCCCAACCAAAACACACACACGAACAACAAGTTCTCAAAAGAAAAATTTACCCTACTCGGAGTAAATATCATATTTAAATATCATTTAGCTTGTTTGACTGACTTATAAAAGAGGATTATAAAAATAAAATTATTGAGAAGACATAAAACAAAAATAATAATTTCATTATATTAAAACATTTTTGTGTAATTTGTCTACATTTTCGTGAATTTTTTTATATAATAACTAGCTTTAAAAATTTTGAGAATCTATGAGACGACTTGAAAGATAATAAGCATTAAGGTTGCTGTTATGCTTGATTGTGCTGTCAAAACATTTTTGTGGTTATTTTTCGTGGTGTGTTGAAAAAAAAAGAATTCTTTAAAATGCCTTCGGAAAAAATAACTGCAGAAATAATTGCAAATAAAAAACATTTTAGTAAAATATTTTCCGAAAAACAATTGCTTGCCTTTTTTAACAGTAATTAAGCACACTAATGTATTTGATAAAGTTTAGCTTAATTTTTGGGTTTAGCTTAGGCTTAGGAAAATAAAGTTTACCGGCGGGGCCCCAAAGCACACTATTATTGAAATATTATGATAAAGTTTAGCTTAATTTTTGGGTTTAGCTTAGGCTTAGGAAAATAAAGTTTACCGTGCAATGGGTTTTAAAGACTCCCAAAGATCCGTTGTTGGATTATTTAACTCACTATAAAGATTCGGAAATAGTTTTAAACATTATCATTGTTTTTACTAAAAACCCATGGTATAAATAGTGTGTAAAATAACCTTTAAAAATTCATGTTTTAGTATGATGTTTTTTATATAATTTACATAGTTTTTTGATTATTATATTGCATTATATTTAAGCAAGAAAAAATGTTATTTATAATCAAAAACGAAACGACTTATGTAACGTTTAATTGTCTTCACGTTCAAATGATTAAAATTTAGTTCGGCTCATTCAGTTTAAAAAATTTACATATTTGTGACAAACGTATTTTTTCGTAGCTCAGTACCCTCGTGTCCGGTACCCTCGTGTCCAGTAACCTCGTGTCCAGCACCCTCGTGTCCAGTACCCTCGTGTCCTAGAATCCCGCATTTTTTATTGTTAAAATTTTATTACTAATATAATAATAAATTTAACACTTAAATTTTGATTTTTGCTATTTTATATAATCTCAGAGTAAGATTTTTTTGTTTTAGCTGATGAAATTTGTGGTTTAGTGCTGAAGTTGCTCAGAGTTAACTTTAACATATATTAATAAAACTCAGCACTCAAAGTCAAAATTTGACACTTCTTACAAAAAATTACTCTCCAAATTGTCTAAAAAATCCAGAGTTAAAACTTAACTGCCAATTAACCAAAAAAACTTTAAATGTACAAACTGAAATAAAAGAATCCTGTTATTTTTTTGTTGACTTTAACTTTAGCACTATATAAAATTAATCGTAACTTTAGAAATCATAAATTAAATTTTACAATTTAACTATCATTTTATTTTTTATGTTTTTTAGAGAAAAGTATTATCAAAATAATTTTTGATGAACTATTGTGTGATTTATTAGAAAGTTTTAACTTATAAATCAAATCAAAATTTTTGAAATAGTTACAAAAAAAATAATAGTAAAATTTTAAAAAATCCCAAAAAATTCCAGAGATTTCAGGTTTTATAGCAAAAATAATAGTTTTACGATGTACACAAAATGATTCCCCAAGAGTTTAATTTTTACAGAAAATAACAGCAGCTAGCAGTTAATAAGTTCGTGGAGTTATAACAAAGCAAAAAATGGCTTACACAATATATAAACAAAACCATTTATATATCAGCAAAGCATGCTTCCAGAAGTTTCTAGAAAGTTCTTAGCCAATGAGCATTAGGTAATATGACCTCACTTTCCAGAATGTTCTAGAAGGTTCTACATACAATCTTAGGAAAACATTTTACTTAAATAATTTTATCACTGTAGTTTATATTAAAGTATTAGCAGTTTGTAAAGTACCTTAACAATTACAAACTTGTTTTGCAATATTTGTTTTCAATTTATTTAAAGAAAATTTTTTTTTAATTACCGTTTTTTTAATTTTTTTAAATTTATTTATTTTTTAACCGTCCATGTGTTAAGTTTCGCATGGCCCCGTGAACACCGCAATGACTTGGTAAAATCGTGAATAAAATTATTATTATAACGAATTAAACTTTCAAAAACATAACATACTATTATATCATTTTAATTGTAAAAAATTATCAACAAAAGGAGTTTATATTTAAAATCAACACTCCAGAAGGTCCCTCAATGCTATATTTGGGGTGGTTGGAAATAAAATGAGGGCTATTGTGAGACCCCCTCAAACAGAGTAAACTCTCTTTTGAAGTTCTTGGATGTAAAATCGACAGACAAAGAGTGTATTTAACAATTAGGACCCAAGAAAACCTCTCAATGCTATGTTTGATGTAGTTAAAGGTAAAATGAGGGATATTTTGAGATTTTGGAGCTTTTTCCTCCCATATAAAGTAGACATCCCTTTAAGGTTCTCAGATCTAAAATCAACAAAAAAAGTATATATTTAAAATCACTACCCCAGAAAATCGCTCAATGTTATGTTTGGGGTGCTTGTAAATAAAATTGGGGCTATATTTTAAAAGTGTGGTGCTTCCCCCATAAAGTAGACCCCCTTTTTGAGGTTCTTGAATGTAAAATCAAAGAATTTATGGTTGTTGTCGATAAATCGACACCAAAACTCCAGTTTTTTATTTACAATTAATTCTATTACTCTTTTCAATGTATTCTAGAAAGTTTTCTAACATTGTATGGTTTGGTGGCGCTCTTGTAATTATTTTGTAACGTCGCCTAAAAATAAATTCCATCAAGGTGAAAATAGCTTGGTGATAAAGTGACCACTTGTTCTTTGAGAAATTATCACGTGCAGAGAAACACCTGACCCAACTTCATCATGGGTGGCGCGGGAGCGCCACGGGGCGATTTAGCCCCGTGGCGCCGCGCCAACCATAATTAGAGAACGTGGGTAAATTTTGAAATTCAGAACCTTCTTCTTCTTCTTCTTCTTCTTCTTCTTATTATTATTATTATTCCAACGCTCCATCCTTAAAAGCGATATTCCTCATTCGTTATTGGTTGATCAAAAATAAACATGGGCTCATAAGAAAGAAGAAGGAATTACGCAACTTTCTTAGAAAGCACTTTTTTGATTTAGGTCCTTGTTATCGATATATTGATCAAAATAAAAAATTTGAAAAATAGACAAATAAAAATTCCCAACCGCACAATAACAGCCTTTTGGCAACAATAGGGATTGTACAGAGCAGACAACCAACATCCCCCCATAAAAACCGCACAAAAAAAAGCAGACGGGTTTTAATTGGTGGCAGAAACGGTACCAAAACCCAGCGCCATCTACTTCAACCGCGCGGAAATCGGCGAAAACAACAAAGTACTTTTTTTAATTCTTGCATTACTGATGAAAAAAGTAATTCAAAGTTTTATTTATTAAAAAATAATAATAAGCGTCGGTTGCGCGGGAGCGCCACGCGCCAGTAGGTAATCATCGGTGGTGCGGGGGTGCCACACTGCAATTTAACCCACCGCACCGCACCAACTATACTTAGAGAACGTGAGTAAATTTTGTAATTCATTTTATCATCTTCTTATTATTATTATTATTTTTACTGTAGAATTATAATTGCAATCATTGGCGCACGGCATCGCGCCAACTATATTTAGAGAACGTAGGTAAACTTTGTCTGGAGCGCCACTGCACCGTACTAATTATAATTAAACAACGTGGTAAATTTTGTAATTTAAATACATCATCTTCTTCTTCTTATTTTTTATTTAAAAAAGTATATCTCGGCAACGAAATGATTAGAAACATATGTCATTGCGCAGCTAAAACTATAGTTTATTTGGCTATTTTTTTAATTTAATTCAAAAAAGGTGGTAGACTAGCCTTGAAAAATGCTCTAAGAATAGAGCAGGAAAAAGGGGCGATTTTTCCCCGGGCGTATGTTTAGACAGAAAAGATGTGGACTAGTCTGAGATGGATATTATGTGGACTATAGAAAATTTGCATTTATGGTTCGGCCAGCTGCTCACTAAATAAAAATTTCTACCATACGATAATGATTTGTTTATACATTGATCTAATCACACAGCACTGTTGCATTTTTTTTAGTTTGATGAAATGTCAATTGAAAAAATTATACTCACAGCAATTTTCGACAAGCGCGAAATCGCCACTTTTTCAAATTTATAGTTGTTTCTTACACATACAAATATAACCTTTAAATTGAAAAGGTGGCGATTTCCCGCTTGTCAAAGATTGCTGTGAGTATAATTTTTTCAATTGACATTTCATCAAACTAAAAAAAAATGCAACAGTGCTGTGTGATTAGATCAATGTATAAACAAATCATTATCGTATGGTAGAAATTTTTATTTAGTGAGCAGCTGGCCAAACCAAATGCAAATTTTCTATAGTCCACATAATGTCCATCTCAGACTAGTCCACATCTTTTCTGTCTAAACATACGCCCGGGGAAAAATCGCCCCTTTTTCCTGCTCTATTCTTAGAGCATTTTTCAAGGCTAGTAATAATTGTTTACATCCCCACTGACAATTTTTTCAAAATTTTTTCTGATTCGCGGGTTTATTCCTTATTTTTTACTTACGGGGTGCGGTTACGCTGTTAATTTCAACCTTTTTTATATACAAAGTTTTATATCTAATACAAAAATAATGGATAACGCGATAAAGACTTAAAAACAAAGAAACAAAAGAATATACGGATAGGTTGCATTGCAGTATAGCAACTTTAAAATAAACATAAAATGTAGCACATCCTACATTTTTCACTATGCTTAAATTCTTGTATCGTAATATAATCACCCTGATACCTTGTCTCCTCTAAACAGATACGATAGGTAAAGATTTCGTTTGTTTTTATATAACTGATATGACAAAAACAAGGCGGATGGGACCCCCGATAACAGTGCGTTTTGAAGCATTTAGATCGGATCCTTTGCTTTGTCCCATTTTAACTTTAAGGATTTATCGTGAGTTAACGAATAAGTTGCGTAAAAGCCATTCCAACTTCTTTCTTTCCAAAAGCCGCACAACGCGGTTATAGTGGCGACTTTGGCAAGATGGCTAGTGTTAGTTGTGACGGAAGCTGGAATTGACACCACTAAGTTTAAGGCTCATTCAACAAGAGGAGCTTCAACGTCGGCGGCTAAAGCGCAAGATTTATCTTTAGCGCAAATTTTCTCAGCCGCACACTGGTCAGAAAAATCTAACACCTTCTTCCGGTTTTATTGGAGAGGACGGAATCAAAAAATGCGTTTCATACTCAAATACTATCTTGCGGTCCGTAGCTCAAGACCACGCTTAAGTTAAACGTAAATATTTATTACCGAGCTTTGAAACTTGCTCACTAAACGCGTGCTGACTAGGTGCTATCTTAGCACGTTGTTTAAAACTCTTGTTAATGTTTTAATTTCTGGTTTTTTTTTCGAAAAATTTAACAGAACTTTTTGTTTACATGGCACAAACTGATATTTTGCTGATTTTATACATATTTTTTGTATATGCAAACTATTAAAGCAATAACCCCTAGTTGCGGGTTAGCAAAACTCCTAACTACGGTTTAAGACTTTATTAAATTTTAATTCAAACAAATATTCATAAAACTCTTTAAATATTAATTCATCCCATCTAAAAAAAGTCTCATAAGTTTTCTCAAGAAAAAACCCAGAAATTAAAACATTAACAAGAGTTTTAAACAACGTGCTAAGATAGCATCTAGTCAGCACACGTTTAGCGGACCCGTCCCTGAAGCTTGCGAAATAGAATGATAGATTTCGCAAGCACTGAAGGAGTCAGTGTGAAGTGAAATCTAAATTATATGAGCAAGCGGAAGAAGGATTCCCATAGTTATCCCGCCCATCTTGCAAATCTTGCACTAATACCTTCCCTTTTTTTTGATAAGAGAATCATTATCAATTCAATTGACGGAATCTCTGAAATGGACTACTGCCTTTTAGTGATAATAATGGTTTATTATTTTGTTGAAAGCTAGCATTTTAGTGATAGGGTAACTGACTTAATTTCGGCCACCTTTTTTTATTTTTTTGAATAAGTTTTTTCGGGCTTTTTCAATCAAGCCAAAATTTGGCCTAAAAATCAAACAATAGCTATATTTGTGATTCCAGTGCAAAATTTGACTATTTCTGTTACACTTAAAAATCAGTGAAAGTTTAAACTTTTTTTTTGAAGTGGCCGAAGTTAAGGCGCGTGCCATTTATTTCGGCCACCTACAAAAACCTGGCCATAACTATTGCTTAAACGAACAATAAAAATTTCCAAAGGTTGCAAATTTACCCTTAGGTATTGTTCTTGGTACACATAACTTAATTTTTCGCGTTAGCGAACTTTAATAGTTATTAGCAAGACTTTAAATAATTATGTCAAATCCTTAAAAAAACAAGTTTTAATAATTTGTATTTTTTTGTTTAATTTTTATTTTTGGCTTAAAAAATGTCAAAACAAAGTCAAACGAGCAAAAAAAATTCTTTATAAATACGGTAGTACAATGATATTTAAAAACAGCAAAAAACGGCAGGTTCTTTCACCTAAATTTTCAGGTGGCCGAAATTAACGGAATCTTAAAATGCGCAGTTAGTTAAAGGCATTGCAAAATGATTTTGAAGAAAATATCAAAACATGAAAATTAACAACTTTGAGCCTTAAATAGAAGACATTTTAAGGTTATATATTGCTTCGTTCTAAATTTGATGCAGTTTAAACACAAAGCAAAAATTAGGAAAATCACAAAAAATTCACTTTTTGTATGAAAATGTTGATAATGTAGAATAACAAAAATAAAAAACTTTTGCAAAAACACTTTATTCAACATTAATCCAGTTACTTTTGTGCTAGTTCTTTTGTGTTTAAAAAATAAGCCAATTTTCTAACACCCTAAATTGGTGGCCGAAATTAAGGCGTGGCCGAAATTAAGTCAGTTACCCTACTTATGAATTTTGTTTGTTCAAATGTGTTTTTGTGTTGTTTGGGTTAAAAACAATTTTGACCAAATAGTAATACCTAACGCACAAAGTTCCTCAGATTTTGTACCACCTTGATGATTTAAGTAAGCTATTGTAGTTTGATTATCACACTCAACTAAGATATTCTTATCTCTACAATCCGCTACAAAAGCTTTTAACTCTAAAAAGACTAAGGTAAGCTCTAAAAAAATAATGTGCATTTGTTTTTCTAATGCAGACCAAAACCCTTGGCATTTATTAGCACCACAAACAGCACCCCAGTCCTTAAGAGAAGCGTCTGTTGTAATAGTTTATTACGACCATTCCAGCTCCAAACCGTGTCTTGCCACAATTTTAGCTCAGTTTTAGCTTCGCTTGACAAAATTATGTAACGGTCAAAAGAATTAAAATCTCGAAAGCCGCTTTTAAGTCTCGTTGTAAGCTGCGCGAAAAGCAAGCACTAGGCAGCAACGCTGAAGAAACAGACACCGTTAACCCTATAAATCTAGCAACGTCCCATAAAAGGGCTCTATTTGCAGCGTATAACGTCCTTGCAAGGGCTGAATTTTTTAAAGTTTACACTGTGGTACAATAAGAATCAGACTTTTAGTATCCAAGATTAAACCCAAAACCCCGAGAGAATCCACGGGTTTCAAAATAGATTTTTCGTAATTAACTACAAAGCCCAAAGCCTCCAAGGTTGTAGAACAAATTTTTAATTCTTGTTCCAACAATTTTTGAACTTCTAAATCTATCGCTTCTGTTTCCGTCTTACTAAATTCTAGCTCTTTGGGCTTATTTATTTGTATTTCCTGTTCAAAAACAAAATTAAGCTTAAAACCGGTCACAGCTTCGAAAATCCAAGGATCTTTTGTGATTTTTCCCCAGTTTTTGGCAAAAAATTTTGTTCTACCACCAACTGCCGTATTTACATTTTTTATAGGAAAATGACTACATAAAGATTTTAAATCATACTTTTGTTCCGTTCTGTTCGGCGGAAAAGGCTTTCAAAATCCGTCCGAATTCTTACGCAGTTTAACCGGTTCGCGGTAGTTGTTACTCCGTCGTCCAAAATTAGGGTTGTAGGATTGCTGGTTACTGCCCACTGCGCTTTTGTTGTTACTGGTGAGACGAGAAGCCGGTTGAAAAAACGGGCGATCATTCCGCGGACGTTTTGACGATGAATTAAACGAAGAAGCCTGGGGAGCAGGACGTTTCTGCGAAGAGCGGCATTACGCGTCAGCAACGGCGGTTTGGCCATACAAGCTTTCCAAATGGGAGCCAACCGCATCACGTGCGGTTTTAAGACTCTGAGAACGCGTCGCCAGAAGTGACGAAAAATCTTTACCAAACAAGAGTGGCGCAAAACCGCCATTTTGCAGGTTTGTTTCCTCTGTGGGCGAAATCGCTGTGGATTGTAAAAGGCTCCCTGTTTGTCCATATTTGGAGCACTTGAAGAACGACCACGAGGCCGAACTTTGTATTCAA
>JASAMX010033544.1:0-14419 GCA_030248175.1 Microlaimidae sp. YZB2_3
AGGTCTATGCATAATGGTGGTACTTTTCCTGCAGTAGAGCCTCTAATATATGCAGTACGATACCATTATAATTTTCATTTGCAACGTTTCTGCGAAATTTTGCGCGACACTAAAAACAATGGATTTAAGAAAAAATTAACATTCCCGGATTATTTTTAGAAAATAAACTAGCGATTGAATATCAAGAAAAACTTAACAAAATTATTTTTTTTGCGTAATTATAAAAAAATATTTAATTCTTATTTCCTGCTAAGTTTTGAGGGCAAAAAACGTCTTAAAAAACAAAAAAACGCCGATTTCGTTTTATATTTAAGTTACATTACAATATCTAAATATCTAAATTACATCATAAATATCTAAATTACGTCATTAATATCTAAATTACGTCAGCATCTAACACCAACGCTGAATCACCCGCCGCGGTTTATCACCTGCGTTTATGACGTCATCATAATCAATAAGGGTTATACGGGCTTTTAAATATAATTCTCCTTAATTCTAAGATTTTATTAGACCTTATTTTCCCAATACTGTTTTACTTAGTGACAATCATTGCGTATGCCACGATACTGTCCAGTTTTTAAATTATATATGTGGTTAATTATATATCGCTGTTGGAAGCTGATTGAATGTCCTTCTTTGCAAACGAAAATCACAGCAAACATTTTTAAAATCGCATATTAATTTATTTTAATGCCAAGGGAATTAAATTATGTGATATATATGTATAGAAAAAATGTGCACAAAAATTTAAGTGGCAATATCTAAAAAAAAGTAGTTCATTTATACGATTGTTAAATCAATATGCAGCTCAAAATAAAACTAAATTTTGATATGTAGCCTTATGGCTCCAAACTGAATCGTGAAACGCACTAAATGGGACCTCCTTTTCAGAAAAAGCTCTAATAATCAGAACCAAAATAGTTTAATTAAGGCACGCCCTTCGTCAGGGCACAGTAGATGTGTTTGTGTCTGAGCAATAGTAATATGTAAAACAGAGAGCACGGCAAGTACATGTACCAGATCACATACATATCGTGTACCCTAAAAGTAAAGTTTACAAAAATTTGTCAAGCAGTATTTTTCAAAGATTTGTTTTAATTTATTTCATGATTTTGCGCGAACTGTATTTTCAGTTAAGGCATTGCATACTTTTATTACTTTTTTTGAAAAACTTTTTTGCACATTTTTAGTTAAAAACTAATTAAAAATGTTTTGACTTTATTAAAACTGGACGGTAAAGCCATTTAAAGTGCCTTACCACAAAACAAACTCTTGTGCACCGTGAGAGGCTGTAATGTTGTAGGTAGAGATACATTAAATTTTTAGTGTAGCGAACAGTTGTACATTACATAGCAAAAAATCGACCTAAGGTAACCTAATCTAGTCTTATTAAAACTCCACTTCACAAGTTCAAAATTGATTTTAATATGATTATTTTAAAGAATATTTAATTCAGACAAATTCAAACACCCAAATGTCCTATATTATGTGCAAATTTTTAGTAATACTTTAGGAACTTATTATATTTTTATGCAAGTTATATTTTATTATTACATTATTTATTGTATTGTGTTGTATTTTTCAATAAAAATATATGTTTTTTCTAATTGTGATATATTTTATTGTAATTTATAGGTATTTTCTGTATTGTAATTTATATTTTATTATGTATTTTGAGTAACTCTGGAAAGTTAAGAAAATGGAGCTATTGCAGGGTCAAACCGTTGTGATCCTATAACGTGTCAGCGCACATTACAAAGCACCAGTGGTCTTTGTGAATAAAGACACATGATAAATGAAACACAGGATGAAATACGTAAACGTGTGTTAGAGCTGACCAACCCTGTCAGCCTTTGGGACAAGATCTCCAAAATAGGGATTAAGAACTAGTTTAGGAAAACCTAAATTGGGTCAACTTGAGAGAGAAACTCTCAAGTGGTTTTTGGTAATCAGTGGGTGATTTTTTTGAGCTGAGAGTAAGTGACTATATGGTCCAGAAGAGGTGACTCAGACTTCGAGATTTTATATTATAATACTGTTATAATTATAATAAAATTTAATCTGGAAACACTGGCTGGTCGACCCTAAGCTCTTACAACTTACTTTTTTACATCAAAAATATGATAAATAATACAAAGAGAAGTAAATGATATAAAAAAAATTCTAAAGATTTTTGTCTGAGTTTTACATATTCTAATTAAAATTTGTTTATTTAAATTTTTAAATGGATACAAAAATAATACACAGTTAAGTGCAAAGGTTAGTAAATTCTAAGAGATGTGTTTGGTAAAAACAATTGCAATTGCAATTTGCACGTGGGGTATCTGACTTAATTTTGGCAATGTCTTAATTTTGGCCACCAATTTAGGGTGTTAGAAAATTAGCTTATTTTCAAATCACAAAAGAACCAGCACAAAAGTAACTGAATGAATATTGAATAAAGTATTTTTGCAAATTTTTTATTGGTGTGATTCTGCATTATCAGCATTTTTATACAAAAAAGTGCTTTTTTGTGATTTTCTGGATTTTCGCTTAAATTGCATCAAATTTATAACAAAGGCATAATATAACCTTAAAATAATTTCTATTTAGTGCTCAATATAGTTAATTTTCATGTTTTTATATTTTCTTTCAAAGCAGTTTGCAATGCGTTTAACAACGATTTAGAGTCTATGGAGCCTTGGGAACTTGGAGCTGGAACTTGGAGCTAAAAATAGGGAATTTGGAGCCGTAGGTGAGGAACTTGGAGTCGTAAGTTGGGAACTTGGAGCGATAAGTAAAAATCGCTAAAACGTTTACTTAAGCCTAAGCGAAGCCTAAATCTAACCCCAAGCCGATTTTTCTTAAAGGTTCCAAGTTCCCATTGCTCGTAACTCCAGTTCTCAAAAAATTCCAATGGATCTAAGTTCCCTGCTTGTCGCTCTAAAGACCCCGTACCTAACTAACGGCGCAGTTTAAAACTCCGCTAATTTTGGCCACCTTGAAATTTAGGTGAAAGAACTTGCCGTTGTTTTGTTCTATTAAAATATCATGGTACTACCGTATTTATAAAAGATTTTTTTTGCGCGTTTGATTTGTTTTGGACGTTTTTCACACCAAAAAAAATGTTTACCAAAAACACGGGTTATTAAAACTTGTTTTTTTAAGGTTTTGACATAATTATTTAAAGTTTTGCTATTAACTATAAAAGTTTGCAAAGGGAAAAAATTAAGTTATATTTATAAAGAGCAATGCCTAAGAATAAATTTGCAACCTTTAAGAATTTTTATTTTTTGTTTCAGCAATCAGCAGTAGTTATCGCCAGTTTTTTCTAGTGGCCCAAGTTAAGGGCACGTGTCTTACCTTCGGTGGCTATAAAAAACTTTAAACCTTTGCAACCTTGGAGAATTTTTATTGTTCGTTTTAGCAATAGTTGGGGTTTATAGTTGGTTTTAGCAATAATTTTGGCTACTTTTTTTTAATTTTTTTCGATAAGTTTTTTCTGGTTTTTCCAATCGACCCATAATTTGGTCTAAAAATCAAACAATAGCTATTTTTGTTATTCAGGTGTGAAATTTTAAAATTTTTGTTACACTTAAAGATCAGTGGAGGTTTAAAGTTTAGTTTTAATAGTGGCCGAAATTAAGGCGCGAGCCATTAATTTTCGCCACCTAAAAAAAACTAGCTATAATTATTGCCAAAACGAACAATAAAAATTTTTAAAGCTTGAAAATTTATCCTTATGTATTGTTCTTGATACATATAACTTAATTTCTTGCTGTTTGAAAACTTTAATAGTTATTAGCAAGACTTAAAGTAATTATGTCAAAACCTTAAAAAAACAACTTTTAATAACCTGTATTTTTTGTTAAATTTTTTTGGCTTAAAAAACGTCAAAAGAAGTCAAACGAGCAAAAAAAATCTTTATAAATACGTAGTATGATGATATTTGAAAACAGGAAAAACAAGGTGGCCGAAATTAAAGGAATTTTAAAATGAGCAGTTAATTAAACGCATTGCAAAGTGATTTTGAAGAAAATATCAACACATGAAAATTAAAAAATTTGAGCCTTAAATAGAAGTTATATTAAGGTTATATATAGCTTCGTTCTAAATTTGATGCAGTTTAAACACAAAGCAAAAATTCAGAAAATCAGAAAAAAATTAACTTTTGTATGAAAATCTTGATAATGCAGAATAACACAAACAAAAACTTTTGCAAAAACATTTTATTCAACATTCATCCAGTTGTTTTTGTGCTAGTTCTTTCGTGTTTTAAAAATAAGCCACTTTTCTTACATCCTAAATTGGTGGCTAAAATTAAGGCCAGGCCGAAATTAAGTTAGATACCCTTTAACTAGTTTTTTCTAGGTGGCCTAAATTAATGGCAGGCGCCTTAATTTCGGCCACTATAAAAAAACTTTAAACCTCCACTTATCTTTAAGTGTAACAGAAATTTTTAAATTTTGCACTGGAATAACAAAAATAGTTATCGTTTAATTTTTGGACAAAATCTTGGGTCAATATGAAAAACCAAAAAAAACTTGTCCAAAAAAAGGTGGCCGAAATTAAGTCAGCTACCATATTTTATAGAAAAAAAGAAAAAACAATAACATGCAATGTGGATAGACAGTATTTTTTCTAATAAAATATTCTAACAAAACCACCAGGAACAGAATTAATTTTTCAATGGCGCATTGTTATAAAGCTTCATGAATACTTACATGATTTTATTGAGGTTTGTAACAAGATTAAACATATTTTAAAAGAATATAACACTTTTATTTAAGTAAAATTTTATAAAACAATAAAAAAATAGAAATAAATCCGACAGACCTCTTTTATTAAATATACTTGCAACAAAAAACGGCAGCCCGTCATTTTTTTAGGTTATCAGTTAAAAGTGCGGTGCGGAGTCAAATTTTCTTTTTTCGATGTCGATAATTTTTGTGAAACCTTCCCCCTGCCCACAATAGCTCACAAAATTTTTTTAACAAGAAGATATCTCCGGTGGTTTTCGACAATTCTGTACGTGAAAGATTGCTGAATGTGTATAACAATTTAAGCTACAAATTATGCACTTAAAGCAAGCGGCTACTTGCTGCTTTAATTTGAAACCTTGATTGTTAAAATTGGTGCAGTATTTGTCGAGATATTGCGTTTCTCGTACAAAAAACCTTCAATTTATTTTGTTAAAAACACCAAACGACGGCAGTGATTTTATGATGTTTGCCCAACATTTTTGCCGTCAATTCGTATTTTTAGCGAAAGAATCGAGGATTTTTTCTACGGGAAACGCAATATCTCGACAAATAATGCACCAAATTCAACACTCAAGATATCAAATTAAAAATCTGAAATAGCCACTTTCTTTGAGTGCACAATTCGAAACTTAAATTGTTATGCCCAGTGAGCAATAATTCACGTACAGGATTGTCGAAAAACGCCATTTTTGGGAGGTCATAACCCCTGAACCACTTAAGATATTATGTTGAAAAATTTTTTGTGGACTATTGGGGGAAAGGGTAAGGTTTTCACAAAAAGTTATTAAAATCAAAAACAAATAGTTTGACTCCGCACCGCACGTTTAAGGAGAAATCATTTCGCTGAGAACCAAAAAAAGTTTTCTTATTATTAAATTACATTATTATTTACTTACTTTCGACTGTTGAATATTCGTATTTGTTTATAAAATCAACATTATTTCTCGATGCCGTGTTGCGAAAAAATAACTAAGGAATTAAATCAGGCGAAAAACAACCTACACAACTGATTAGCATATTGGTAGCATGGCAATGGTCTAAATAATCCCAAAGCACAGGTAAGTACTGATTCATCATAAAAATTCTTAAACTGATTCAATGGACCTATCTAGCATAACAAAAATTGGGTCGACGGTCTTACCACGAAACACAGTTCCTCTCAAATTAAATGCATTTTTTGTATTATTTTTGAAATTAGAAATACTGCAAATAATAAAAAATCTGTTTGGAAAATTCTAGCATGCTTTTTTGTATTAAATTAAAGCATTAAAAAATGTTTTTTTCTGGTTAACCGAAATAAATTTACATATGAGAAACCTTATTTACGCTTAAAATAGCACTAAATAATGGTCAAAAGTTAACAAAAATATTTGGAATTGTTTTAATATTGTTTTTTAATCTTCGGTTTCCGAAACCATTTGGTAAAATTTATTGATTTCATTACGAATTCTCATTTCGCGGCGGGACCGCGGACCCAAAATTTTGTAATGCTAGGTAGGTCTATAGAAAAACGTTTTTTTAATATAAAACCAAAATTAATATCACTTTGTTGTTTATTTTTTGTGACATTTCATATTAGAGCTGAGAAATTCAAACTAAACCCAGATTCCGTCGAGAAGCTACGAATTAAAAGGTAAAGTTTTGCCTCTGAGTAGTGTTGTGATATAGTTAGCCTAAAATCAAAGTAGGTAGTTAAGTAGGTAGTTAACTACTTTTAAAATTATAAGTAGGTAGTTAAGTAGTTACACAAAATCACAAGTAGGTAGTAAGTATGTAGTTAACTACATGAAATTTTTTAACTAGGTAGTTAAGTAATAAGTAGTTAATTAGGTAGTTAAGTAGTTAATTTTTAAACTAAATATATACTTATATTAAAGTCTTAGTAAAACTAAAAGTTTAAATTCTTAATTGAAAGAAAAACTTTGTCACACCTTTAATAATTAATATTTCCATATTTTATAGGGCTTTTTGGCAGCAATTTATGTTTACGGATAGACAAATAATACAATATAGTTGAAATTCAGAAAATTTAGAAGAAAAATATTTTATAGTTAAATTAACTTATGTTTTGCTGACGTACTTTGCAAGCTTATATAAAAAGTTTTGTATTTTTCACCCCGTTTATTGTATAACGGTGCTGATGGGTTAGGGATATAATAGAGGGGTTAGGGTTAGGGTTCGCAGATATATCTACACTTCTCATCAAATTATTAGCTTTTTGCTTTTTTACTAGAGCATTTTTCCTGGTTACTTTCAAAAACTTTGCTTTATTTTTTTTGCTTGGATGACAATAACTTGGATGAAATTTTTTGTAGTGTTGATATAACTACTTAAGTAGTTAACTACTTAACTACTTAACTACCATGATTTTGGCTAACTACTTAACTACCTACTTTCTTTTCTAAAAGTAGTTAACTACCTACTTAACTACCTACTTTCAAAAAGTAGTTAATACAAGTAGTTAACAAAGTAGTTAAAAAGTAGGCAGAAAGTAGTTAGCAAAGTAGGCAGAAAGTAGTTAGTAAAGTAAGCAGTCAAGTATTTAGTGTTTTTACACAAACAATCAATATCTGCGGGGCGATATTACATAAAACTCACAGCTGTTTGAAATAAAATGTGGCAACGTTTACAGTAATCTGCAGTAATTTACACGTGCTGCGAGTCTTCAATAAAAATTGATATTTTACCACTTAACAGTGATTTTATACACAAAGTGTTTTATAGTTTATGAACCTAATTAAAATCGTTTAAGGTTTTTGATATATTTGCGAACTATAGTCCATCAGTACTGTTATAAAATAAAGTGGGTAAAAAATACAAAACCTTTTAAAATAAGTTTTCAAAATACGTCAACGACATTTGTTAACTTAACAATAAATTATTTTTTTTTGTAAACAACTTCTTGAATTTGAACTATGTTATATTATCTGTCCAGCCGTTATGTAAATATGGCTAAACATAAAGAACTGACAAAAACCGATAAAATATGGAAATTGTTAATTATTAAAAGAATGACTAAGTGTTTTTTACATTAAAAATTTAATATTTCATTTCTTCTAAGGCAAGTATATCTTTAGGTAAAGGATTAACTACTTAACTACCTACTTAACTACTTACTACTTAACTACTTACTACTTAACTACCTAGTTCAAAAATTTCAAGTAGTTAACTACCTACTTACTACCTACTTGTAATTTTATTTAACTACTTAACTACCTACTTATAATTTTTAAAGTAGTTAACTACCTACTTAACTACCTACTTTGATTTTTGGTTAACTATCACAACACTAATTTTTTGCTTAAATTTCTTTTAGATGACATAGGTAGGATATTGACCCAAAGACACAAAAGACAAGATTATAAGTTAAACGGTTAAAATAATTCCACACAACCACAACCATTTTTTTTGGTTTTAAAAACTCACTCGGGGTGGATTGAAAAGGAAAAAACGTATTGACATTGTTGGTCTTATATATATAATTTTGTTGAACAATAGAAGCGGGAAAATAAGCTTAGTATCCATTTTAAAACAAAATTATGATTGCTTTTAAAATATTTTCTTAACTGAAACATTTTTTAAACCATACATTGGAATTCTAATAAATATGAGTAATATATCATTTAAAAAAGATTAATTTTTTTTCCTTTTTTCAATATTAAAACTTTAATTAAAAAATAAAAAAATGCATAGTACTTTACAACAAATTAAATAAAAACAAAACAAACAGAATTTTGTTTACTTTTAACAAAAAATAAAAGTTTGTCTTATTATAATTTACTGTAACTATGTATTTTATGAGGTAATCTCTATTAAACTTTAATAAAAACATTGCTGCATTTTAAAATAGGTTCATAAACTATAAAGTCTACCCTGTGTATAAAACCACTTGTGAGTGTCCCGGTATGGATTTTTATTTAAGAGACTCAGCGCGTGCAAATTACTAGGAATATATACATATGTCACTATCACCACATTCTGTTTTAAACAGTTATGAGTTTTTGGTAGTATATCCACCCCGCAGATATTGATTGTTCGTGTAAAAACAATAACTACTTGACTGTTTATTTTACTAACTATTTTATACCTACTTCGCCAACTACATTTTACCTACTTATTTTACTACTTTCTGCCTAGTTTATAACTACTTTGTTAACTACTTGTATTAACTACTTTATTTTTTGAAAGTAGGTAGTTAAGTAGGTAGTTAACTACTTTTAGAAAAGAAAGTAGGTAGTTAAGTAGTTAGCCAAAATTATGGTAGTTAATTAGTTAAGTAGTTAACTACTTAAGTAGTTATCACAACACTACCTCTGAGGCAGTTTTGTCTGCTTCCCCCCTGGCTCCCAGACCTTTTTCGTTGTCTCTTACCTTCCTACACATTAGTGTTGTAAAAAGTTATTTTTACATTTACTTAAGGTGGAACACTACAGAAAAAACCGCACAAACTTTGTACAGTCGCTATTCATTACAGCTGTAACCAATTTTTATAAACTACATACTGTATTAATCTTCATGTCCTGAACATCATTTTTTATATTTTGATAAAACATGAAAATTAAAAATAAGCTGTGGGAATGGTCCACAAAGGGGATTCCGACGAATCGCAGGTTTTTTTCACAAAATGACATATAAAATTTTTTTGTGCGTGTCGATTTTAAAAATTTTTTGTACGTAATTAGAAGACGAGTAGATAAAACTTTCCTGTTGTTTTCAGCAAAATCGTATAATAATAACCCGAGAAAACCCGACATTTTGAAGAGTTTTTTGAGAAAATTTTATTAACTTTGGAGCCTAATTTCTCAGTAGATCTCTATACGATTTTTAAATAAACAACGCCAATGTTTCTAACTCGTTGAGTTCTCCATTTTGATATATAGTTTGTTAAAATCGGTTTGTAAACAAATTTTCATTTTGTTTTGGGAAACTACATTTTGGTTTGGGAAACTACATTTTGAAACGTTCGTTTAAAAGTTGTTTTTAACAAAGAAACTGAGACGGAGCAGTAGCCGAGTGGTTAGAGCGTAGGACTCAGAATACAAGAGCTCTAGGTTCGAATCCCCCTGGGAGTTATTTTTAACACCAAAAAAATGTTTTTTTTTTAATTTTAATTTTTTAATTAAAAAAAGTGTACATTATTCAATACTGTATTCAACCCCGAGTACGTGCTTTGAGGTGGTTTTGAAGTAAAACCGGGGTAGAGTCAGAGTGTCCCCCCTAGGGGGGTCGCAACCCCCCTAGCGCCCCCTCGGGGTCAAATCAAAAAACGAAGTTCGGATTCGTAATCAGGACCCCCGAAAACCCCCGAGTGGTTGTTTTTGGAAAAATCAAAGAAATTTTTGGAACTGTAACTTTACCAAGATAAAATTTTGACCGTTACTTTTCTTAAATTAAAAAATCACAAATTACTCTTACTTTACTTAAATTAAAATTTATTAAATTATTTTTACTTTTACTTAAAACAATCGAAATTCATTACTTTCTACAACACTACTACACATTGTCGCCTACCTGCCTTCAACCGATTTAGGGTCAATGGAGCCGCAACTTAGAGTTGGAACTTGGAGACAACAAAATGGAACATGAAGTCGACAATGGGATCTCTGAGCCATAAGTTGGGAATTTAAAGCCGAAAATAAAAATCGCTAAAAACTTAAATAAGCCTAAGCGAAACCTAAATCTAAGCTCAAATCAATTTTTTCTTAAAACCCTCGGGTTCCCATAGCTCGTGGCTTCAAGTTCCCAAAAATTTTCAATGGCTCCAAGTTTTCTGCTTGTCCCTCTAAAGACCAGGTACTTCCATCCTATCAGAGCCAGTTTTAATAGCGATAGCTTTATGATAAAAAGTGTATATTTTATTATTTAGCAATTATATTTTATTATTTATTATTGTAAATTTTATTTCAAGACGCAATTCGCTTCGCCAAATAAGTTGAAAAATTAAGGCTTGGAGATGGGCTCGAACCAGCAACGTTTTCCATTTTTTTAAATTTATTTTGAAAATCGGGTTTTGAAGCAAAGTCGCTAGTAATATTTGCAAAATAATAAAATACAAAGTTAAATTCGCTAAAAAATTTTACAAAACATGTATATGAAAAACTAGCAGAAGGCGATATGGAAATGGAATCAGTCAAAATAAAAACGATACGGAGCTTAGAATCAGTCGGAATAAAAACGGGATTATTGGACATTATAACTTTATTAACATTTAATTATAAATAGGTTTTATTATAACTTATTTTAAGGTCCTTATTATGCAGGCCTTAAATAAATAAAAAAATGCGTCTTTAATTTTAGATGAAAAAATAAGCACTGCAAGTAATTTTAATATATCATAGCTTTGAAACCTTGCGTCACACGCCGATATTAGTTTTACGTCCACTGGACACATGTAGTTCTTTTAGTTTATTTTAGTGAAAGGACCGTCTCTCTCAGAAGACACAAGAAGCTTTATGGTAGGCCATATCAATAATGCATAAGAGTATAGGATGTCCGACTCTGTGTTAAGCAATATTGTTCTAATTATACGTTAAGCAATCCACTTGTAAATTTTTTTATCGTGTATAAATAAATAAATTGTGAACGAAAAATTCGTAGATAAAATTTTTCTCCAAAATACTGTCGAATAAATCAAGTTATTCGAAATATTTCACGTTTTAAGAGGTAGAATAATTATTCGTCGAATGCAACAAAAAGTCTTGAACGTTTGACAATACTACGATCATCTAAGAATTTTACGTTCACAATTTTTTGTTTAAAAACTAAAATATTGTAAACGCAAAATTTAAAGAAATTTTCTTACATAACATTGTCAAAACAATTCAAATTATTTAACATATTTAAGGTTTTAACATAATTTATACATTGGATTCAATAAAAAACTTTGAATAATCAACAACATTACGTGAAAAAAATCTCATCGAAGAATTTTACGTTCGCCGTTTTTTTGTTTGCAAATTCGCTGTTAACATGTAGAATAATTAACAGTATTACGTAGAAAAACTATTATGTAGATTATTCCACAAACTGTGGATTATTTCCCAGGTCTTAGTAAATTTTTAACATGGTGAAAAGGCTAAATGATAAGATAACTGTGAAATAATCTTCATAAAACAATTGTCTAACACACAGTCGGACATTGCCTTCTCTTAATGCTGGTTCATACTTATGTAAAAACGTCCTTTGGACAAAGTCCAAAGGACAATTTTATAAAAGCCAAAACGTCCTTTGGACAAAGTCCAAAGGACAATTTTATAAAAGCCAAAACGTCCTTTGGACAAAGTCCAAAGGACAATTTTATAAAAGCCAAAACGTCCTTTGGACAAGCCAAAACGTCCTTTGGACTTTTTCCTTTGGACCAAGTATGAAAACTACTTAGAATTTGTTCTTTGGACAAAGTCCAAAGGACAAAATCTAAAGATAAATGTCCAAAGGACAAAAGTATGAATACGTTGTCCTTTGAATTTTGTCTTTTGGACTTTTCCCTTTGGACTTTTCCCTTTGGACTTTTCCCTTTGAATTTTGTCCTTTGGACAAAGTCCAAAGGACAAAAGTCCTTTGGATTTTGTCCAAAGGAGGTTTTGTCATAAGTATGAACCAGCCCTTATGCATTCTTGATTGTACTTTTTCCTCCTGTGTGCAAGAAGGGTAGCAGCATCGATTAACCCGGTTGCGGCAGTGCTGTCTTCCACGGCTCTAGGAAGAAATAAATTCGGCATAATATTTTCGAAAAGAATATTTTCTGAAACACATTTTAATTCTTAAGTAAGAAAAACTCTTTTTTACCTAAGCCTAAGCGAAACCCTAAAATCAAGCTAAAAACTTTAAATAAAATCAAAACAAATTTTAAAAACGACGAATAGTGTACTGCTCAAAAAAGGAAAGAAAGCATTTTTTCCGAAAATATTTTGCAGATTCCGAATACCCCTTCTGGTTCTACGACAATTGACACCCAACCAAATTGACCCCAGCGCCGTTTTAGGCTTCTCCTGAGGCCTTTAAGTTTAAGTCTTGGCATAAACCTTCCCCCATGCCCCGCGCCTCTGCCCACCCACCTAAGCCCCAGCCTAAGCCCTCTCCCCGCCTAAGAACCCCGCCTAAGCCCCGCCTAAGCCCCCTAAGCCTAAGCCCCCCGCCTAAGCCCCCTGAGCCTAAGCCGAAGCCTAAGCCTAAGCCCCCACTTCAAAAGCCTAAAGCTAAGCTTTAACATAATATTAAACTTAGCCCCAAATCTAAGCCTGACAGCCTAAAAGAGCGCTGGGGGTCAATTTGGTTGGGGTCAATTGTCGCGACACCCCCCCTTCTATTTAGTGTTTTATTTTCATTAAGTTACTTTATATCCAAGGTTTTCTGAAATTAAATTTTACGTTTTTTTAAATAAAAAAATTAGATAGTAAAATCCTAACAAAATTAAATCAAATCTGGCAAATTACTTTTGGAATGAAGGAATTACCAAAAATACTGTAAATTACAAAAAAAGAAAAATAAATATCTCGTCAGATCGTTTCAAACCAGAAAGTTAAAATTTTGGTTTTTATTTTAGCTCGCCTATTTCTTTACGGTCATTTCTTTTTTATCATATTGGCTCGCGTCCAGAAAATCTTAACCAAAAAAGAGTAGCATATGTTGATTTCTTATGACAGTTGTAGTGCAATTTACATTGGGTTTACAATACGTAAATTTTCACGTCTTTTTGACCACCTTAAGGATCAGCAAAAAACAGTGCAACGGACTCTTCACTTGCGTAGCTGTCTTTAAACTTGAGAAATACTGGATATAATTTTAGTTTTACGAAATTTTTTGTGCGTGAAAATAATTATTTTCCTCTTCATTTTAAAGAAGCTTGTTTATATCAGCTATGCATAAGAACAATAAGGATTTTTTAAATTATTTGTGGTACCAAAATAAATAAATTAATACCTGATATCTCTAAAGTTTTATTGCAAAAATTTAAATTGTAAAGCGAGTTTTTAAACTTATAATTTTTTATATATTTTAATATTTTTTCTCGTGTTTTAGTGTGTTTTTAATTATATATTTTTTTAGATTTCCTAACGAAGGCGTGTGTTTTATCAGAATGAAACGTAGAATAAAGCTATTTTACTACTTATTTCTGTCTTAAAACGCTATGCAACAAGCTAACAATTTTAAATAACATGTTGTTGTAGTAATTTCAATAGATTATAAAATGATAAATGCTGTTAATTGTCTGGTAAAATTACTATAAAAAGTGGCGAAAATCAAGAAAATTTATTACAATTTTGTTCCATTTTTATATTTGTGTTTAAAAATTTGTCTATATTATGTTGTCTAGCATGTTTTGTATATTTTAATTTATTTTTGTATATTGTTAATACGCTCAGTAAAATAATTAATAAATGCAAAACGAGGAGCATTTGAGACAGAAACAACAAACCCCATAAATGGAATCTGCTAGTGCATTTTGTGTCCTTTATTTGGAGTGCATTCCATTGCACAGCAGTGCCTACAGTTTGTTAAGAAATTATTGACACCGGCATAAAGTTTCAGGTGACGAAATCACAATAACAGTACGTTTGATTTAGACAATAAATATACTAAGCCAACATTAATCTCTTTTTCTAGTTTCAATCATTTTTGAACAGACTGTTTTAAATTACATAAGTTGCAATCTATGGATTTACAGTTACATAATC